>JADDON010000338.1:0-108781 GCA_017140175.1 Fusarium staphyleae
TTATAATATATATAATATGTTTCACTTTAATATGGATCTCCTACCTACGACCAAGGAGGCTTCCAGCTTGACTGGAAAAAAGTCGACCACTGGATGAAGCCTGTGCCATATAATAAAACCCGCATGGTCAATAGTGCGGCTAGAAGCGCAGAACGGTCCATGGAGGAGACGGAGAAGATGTACAAAATCTTTTTCGATGACAGCGGGCCCCCAAAGGGACCATGGGTCGATCATCTGCTCAAGGATCATGTATCCAAGGATCTAGGAATACCGTGGCACCAAGTCGATCTCAAGACGGTCTCGTATTGGAGAGAAAGAGGGTTCCCCAGAGTGAAGGCCAGTGAATGGTGGCGTACGCCGAACGATGAGGAGAACAAAAGAGTTATGAACATGATGATGGGCGCTAGTTTGAGGAAGGACCTTTGAGCTGTTGCTTTTGTTACTTGGATCTGTCTACATGGTAGTCTATGCTTCGGTTGTAATAATTGCGGCCCGCTATTGCCGCTGATAGCCACTATATTCACCTTGAGCTTGACTTTGATGGGAAGCTAGTGACACTTCATTAACTCTAGTTGGGGCCGTGTTCATCCGGACGAGATGACCCAGGCTTTGGTTTCGATTATAATGCTCATGTGGTCACGGTACCAGCGGTACATGCTCCGACGGGTCGACGTTGCGAACGTGGTCCGGACCAAATGCAACCTCGGAACATGGCCCTCCGGCCTCAACTCGGGATCGTGTCATTTCACGAACCGCGTTTCACGCCCATGGATGCTATATACTATATTATAATCTTTAGTCTGGTGCTTTTGAGAAAAAATGTATTGTAAAATGGTCATGGGATCCTTGATAAGGTGTTGAAGCAAGCACACACGACTACATCCTCCGAAGACCAAATGGAGTAGCTGTCCGACGGTTGCGAAGCCGTGATTAGTACAATATATCGCATCAGAGAGCATGATAATGGTTGAGAACTCAATGTCACTTCGTTGAGGCAAATTAACGATGGTGTATATGTGCTGACATTTCATCTCTGACTATCCTTGGGTTTATAAAAGCCAGCCTTCTCCGACCTAGTGTACCACTTCTCATCCATATCACCATTCTCATCACCTCATCAGGATGCGCTTTTCTCTTGCTCTCAGTGCTTTGACCGGCTCGGCCCTCGCTCAAAGCGGAGGTTGGGGACAATGTGGTGGACAAGGCTGGACTGGCCCAACGACCTGTGTCAAGGGCTTCAAGTGCACCTACGGAAACCCCTACTACAGCCAGTGTCTGCCTTCTTCTGAGGCACCTGGTACCACGCTCACGACTGTAACCAATCCGGGGCCTACCAATAATCCAAGCCCGAGAGACCTATGGTGGTTTGGTACCAACGAGGCCGGAGGAGAGTTTGGCGAGGGTACTCTGCCTGGCACATGGGGGAAGCATTATATCTTCCCAGATCTCTCGACTATCGATGTAGGTTTTGTTATGCAGGGTGTATGATACGAACTAATATCGAAACAGACCCTGCGAGGCCAAGGATACAACACTTTCCGCGTTCAGTTCAGGATGGAAAGGCTGACACCAAGCTCCCTCACCGGCGCGTTCGATAACGCCTACCTCAAGAACCTCACCGCAGTCGTCAACCATATCACAAAAAGTGGCGGGTGGGCAGTCTTAGATCCGCACAACTACGGTCGCTTCGCTGGCAATATCATCACCGACACAGCCGGCTTCCAAACTTGGTGGAAAAGCTTTGCTGCCCAGTTCAAGAGTAACGACCATGTTATCTTTGACACAAACAATGAGTACCACAGCATGGATCAGACACTTGTACTCAACCTCAACCAAGCAGCCATTAATGGTATTCGCGCTGCAGGTGCAAAGCAATACATCTTTGTCGAGGGCAACCAATGGTCCGGTGCTTGGTCGTGGACAGACGTCAACGACAACATGAAAGCCCTTACGGACCCGGAACGTAAGATTGTTTATGAGATGCATCAGTACCTCGACTCGGATAGCTCTGGTACATCTCCCAACTGTGTCTCAACAACAATCGGCGTGGAGCGTGTCAAGGCAGCGACAGAGTGGTTGAGGAAGAATGGCAAAATTGGTATCCTCGGTGAATTTGCAGGCGGTGCCAACACTCAGTGCAAGACGGCTGTTAAGGGTCTCCTGGACCATCTTGTGGCGAACAACGACGTCTGGAAGGGTGCTCTGTGGTGGGCAGCCGGCCCATGGTGGGGAGACTACATGTACAGCTTTGAGCCTCCGAGTGGAACTGGCTACCAGTACTACAACTCTCTGCTGAAGCAGTACATCTGAACTGAATGATGGCTTGATCGTAAGAGGTTAGTCAATGGAGAGAGTATGATGGTACCGTCGGGGACAAATACGAAACGGAGGATGCAGTGTTTACCAACCCAGCTAGCATAGTGCACTACTCTCGTTATAGCTTCATAACTTTGATATAACTCGCATTAGACTATACTATTATACGTCTTATCTAGCCGCAGAATTCAGAGGCTCCTCTCCTACAGTCGTGTCAGCGAGTCTCGCCTATCTTTACCTTCAAGAAGTGTGCCCGCTACGAGGTCA
This sequence comes from Fusarium staphyleae, assembly GCA_017140175.1. Lineage (NCBI taxonomy): Eukaryota > Fungi > Ascomycota > Sordariomycetes > Hypocreales > Nectriaceae > Fusarium > Fusarium staphyleae. The sequence goes on from JADDON010000338.1 coordinate 2,584, forward strand.
CAATGTATCGGGGGTATGGGTGTGACTTGTGAGAATGTGGATGTATCCGGAGGAGATACATGGAGTATTTTGCTAATCCGTTTTGAGGCGGTTTATGTAGCTTTACCTTCGGCATTAGCAAGAGGCCTTAGTCATTCTGAAGCTAGTTTAAGTTGGATGAGCAGTCTAGCCAAACTGGCAATGGAACTGTTGGTCTAAGAGTCTACGTTCTGGCATTCTTCAAGTCATTTTATAAATATCGTTCTTTTTTTAGTTATTGTGGGTGAATGGATCGTTGTCTTTGCTACGACGTGATCACGATACATCCAAGTCAGAACGATACCTTCCAATCTGTTCCTTCGTCGGCAGCTGGCTCCGCTGCAGTCGACCGTGTGGTTGCGAGTCAACATTAGCCTTGCTCTTCAGTCAAGTATTGAGACTATTCATTCTACCCAGTGAGTGTTTGCTATTCAGCTCATTTCAGTCATATAGTCAGTCGCTTCGGCTTCATCTACAATAGTGGTCGACCCGAGCGCATTTGCTGAGACCGTGACTTCGTCTTGAACAATGACTACCGCTACTGGCTATGGCGGTGATCGATTTGAGCAGAGCATCTGACGCCACTATGTCTTCCTGTATTAACAATTATTCACGAGGTAGTACATCTATGATACCAGTGCATCTTCTGAGGTCGGTACACCTAAGCCTCACTTAAGCCTTCTGAGACTCTCCTTTACACTCCCGAAGACGGTACGGGATAAATCCGTAAAAGTAATAGAAAATAGACTGCACCAGTTTAAATGCGCGGTTTAAATAGCAACCTCTGCCTTATCTGAACGCGGACTGGAGGCACTTATAATCAGTTTTACACTAAGTATAACCTCATGGGTCCCGTTCTTACGTATATATTGGCTTTGATCACAACTGTGGTTTCGTCACTAACAGTCCTAATCTTTTCTCAGGTAACGAGTTATGACATGAAAAACACACTCTTCATTGCGCAATAGGTGGACTTTCGAGGGTCTCAACCGGTTTTCTGGAAAAATCGTTCTTTTACCCTTAAGCAACTTCTTTCCATTACTTTGGGCTAGTCTTACGGCTTATTACAATATCCCGTATTCCTACGAGAATCATCATTAGTCAAACTTCTTAGCTGTTACTATGCCGTTTCTGGTCTTGTGATCACCTAACTCTTGTGGTTTCAGCGGTGCTATTAATCAGTCCATTTGTGTGTTCAGTCACACTTACATGGTTGACTGCTCTCACTGTTCGCTGTCCAAGCGTACCATATGTCTATGTTCATGTTCTGAACTGACCTTGTTGGCTATGTGTTGTTCACCTAGGATGTTATAACCAAGTTATCGCACATTGTTCCGGTAAACTCTTCTATGAGAAACTTCTGTTCTTGGGCTGGACCATGAACAAATCACATTGTTCTTCTTGTCTTTCACTGCCATCGTAGCCATTCACTATAACCGTTCCTCTATTTATATAACCTCCTCCCAGCTCTAGTATCTAGACAACTTCAACTCTAAGCAAGCAGACGCAAAACACAATAAGCGCAACAACATCAATCATCCTCATCAACGAAACCACCTACCTTGATCTCCTACCAATCATCCGACTCAACACACGCATTTTATTGCTATTACGATGGCTTCTCAAGACAACCAAGACGGGGACCACGCTATGTCCCCCAACATCGATCACATCGTGCCCGCTAGGGCCATTGACCTGGTTCGGAGCGACGTTCCATCGTTTGGGGTTGCCATCGAGGCGACGTACAACATGGAACTGCGCAACATCCAGCCTGGAAAGACTTCCACAGAGAGAACGGCAATTGCACAAGTCGACAAGGTTCGTCGCATTGAGGCCCTCATCGCCAACAGATGGCAGCCTCAGGATGTGATCAGCCTCGGACATTGGCTGGCCTACTGGACACATATGGATCGACTCGATCGTGCTGGATCTGGCGGTCCAAACATTCGAGATGGACCGTTTGAGAATATTCTTCCAGCCGGATATGGTACTCCCGTATTCTTCTGGTCCACGCCTAAGGATAGACTTGCGCTACGAGCCAATGCCGTCGTCAAGGCCGCAGCCCAGAAAGCTGAGACTGTTGGACTAGTTGTAAGCAACGGCCAGGCTACCCCGATGTCTGGCCTCGGAATCATTACTGCGCGTGATAACATGACGCACGGCGCAGATGGTGGAGTGTCCAATGCCTACGGCACCCCCTACCTGATTGACAACATCATTTGCGACGGAGATGAGTCTGGAGAAGAAGGAGACAGCCTTGCTGGCTACCTCTCCTCGGTTTTGGACTTTAATGGCCGAGGTATCGTCCGCGATCTCGTGTCCGCCAATGTCAAACCCAAGCACTTTTGGCTCATTTTCCTTGAGCGAGATGAAAGCCAGGCACCTCCGGATGACATCCAGGTTGGACCTAGCTCCAAGAATGCTCGCGATGTCTGGAACAACACTGTCTTTGCCAACCTGGCTAAGGAGCTCAGAAGTCTTGAACTGGGCACGATTCACTTGGCTATCAGCATGAAAGACTGGGCTATGTACACAACTGAAAACTCCCCCGGTCAAGAACTGGCAAATTCCAGCGGAAAAGAGGTCGTCGTCCATCAGTTTGACAGCGATCTTGTTCCTGGGGTACTCCAGCTGCTCGATTACACTTATTCTTTCTCTCCTGCCACGAACTGATCATTAAGACAATGAGTGAATAAGATCACAGTGAGCAGTTCTTGGAGAGAACATGTGGATGTGAAAGGTCGTAGAAAGGCCTTTTTATTTGGACAAAGCGAAATTGGAGGGAAGAGAAGATTTGGCAACTGTGTGATGGATAGACGGGAGTTCGGGTTTTATGGGCAAATAAACAGAGCGGAAATGGGATTTGGAAGCTGGACTACCAAGGGGAAATGGGATGTATGCATGTCAACTATTAACATTGAGTCCTAGTAAACGAAAGAGACTATTACTTACTTATGATGATTTTGTGATACTCTATGCTAATCACCTCCATTATGTAAGGGGGAGTTCTGTAGATAAAAGCCATGAACACTGGTGTGTGATGTGAAATAAATAATGATGTTACCGAGTGTCATTTGACACTAGACATCTCTAAGTACAAAGTATAAGACAATGTAGCTATCCTACTTGTATCATTGATACAGGGGGTGTACACTAAGCTTCTCGCCATCACCACCTCATATACCGCAGACGATCTTGTCCGTAGGGCTCGACATACAGTCACTACGAATGGTCAACCCAACAACACAGGAAGGACCGCAGTATGCGGAAGTCTCCGTTTCCAAGGTCCAGACAAGCTTCCGACCCTGGAACAAGTCTTCAGCACGCAACCACTCGTCAAATTGCGTCTTCTTGGTCCTATGTAAGCTGAAGTCCCAGGACCCAGCGCTGCCGCGTCCACACCAGTCATGGTAGGCTTGATTAAAGGCAAGACGAATCCGGGTTTTGAGGCAGAAAAGGTTTGGCCTGTTACTGCTGACAGACCTCATGGTACTCTTCCAGACATCGTTTACAAGCGCCCCGTAGGGGTGGTCGTTTTGATCAACATGTACTTGCAACTCTCTCAAGGAGGGAAATTCCTCCAAGACTTTCAAATCTCCATTTTCTCGTAGCCAGTGACGATAGGATCCAAAGAGGCGAATCTTGGTAATGGATTCAAGATTGGACTGTGTAAGTGGAGAACTGTTGGCGCGTGGCCAAGGCAGTCTTCCTGACCCGGTGTATGTGGTTCGCCAGATGTACTGTCGTCGGAAGACATTCTCCGAGTAGAGCATTGAGGTGCCTTCCCTGTTCACCTGACGGCACGTGATGAGAATCTGAGGGTGCAGGTTCAGTGGTCCATCATAGTTCTCCGAGTCTAAGATGCGAAGTCTGCCAGCGTCTGAACTGATGACAGGGAATCCTTCCGAGACAAGCAGGTAGCTGAAGATCCAGAGCCTAATCTCGACGGGAAGCAGCAAAAGGGGGGATCTGATATCTGCAGGATCTCTTTCATTCTCGACCACGGGTCTTAAGTTGACGAATGAGTCACAATCACGCTGACAGTTGAGAGACCTTTGAACAACGACAGCGCCATGTAAACTCCCTAAACGATGCTGCGCCATGCATTTTCTAGTAAACTTTTCAAGATTACGTTGACTGGCTGAATTCGGGAAAAGGCATTTGGATCTTCCAGAAAGTGACAGGAATAAATCATAGTCGATATCGTCAAGGTGTGATTTGATCCACCGTGGCTCGTTGGGCGAGAAGTTTCCGGGGAGAGACAGATCTAGATGGCGCGGTGTTTTGACAAAAGACAACGTGCCATTTTGAAAGGTGAGAACCGATTGAGACTTTGGTGTTGGACGAATTTTTGACATGAGATCCTGGATGATTTGATGAGGGTAAGAAATCCTATGAAACTCGGGAGAAGATGGATGATGGAGGAGGTTATTGTTGACCCCGCTTAACCGGATGACCTAAGCATCACGCACGGGTAATCTTTACAGCAACTACCGATTTACCGTCACGTGATCTACGACTTAATGACGGTAGTCATTTTCTGAACCTTCCCCATCATTGTCTACTCATCAACGAGTGTGTGCGATTCAAGGTATCGTTGAAACTGCTTTGAATGGACGAGTCGCACTTGATATACCGAATCTTACCCTTCCGTGATCTTCTCAAATCACCAACCAACCTGGGCACTATCGACATCAGCCCCCTACCCGTGTCGTCACCCCACAATGGCTCCATACAACATCTATCTGTCCTACAAAAGGGATACTAAGTATCTCCTTTACTGGATGATCAATGTCTCAAATCGCCTTATTAAGTCGAATCAAGGCGATGAAAGCGAGACATTGAAAGTCAACATCACGGGCCAAACCACTGTGAATGGTCTCACATCCATGGCAAAGTTGATAGCAGAGCGTGGTGAACACGTTCCTGGTGTCATATACCGTCTTTTTGGCTCAGTCATAGAAGCCAGAACTACCATCAACAGCGTCTTCCAGCAGCTTGTAGGTTCTGAGCCTGACGAAGACCTCAAGCGGAGTAATGCGAGCCATAAACACTTTATCGAAACGCTTCGCGAGGCTTTCAGTGTCCTGGGAGGCGATACATGGGCCCAGGCAAACGAAAGCGTCACCAAAGATTCTGGTGAAGACGAGGATTTGGAACGCATCATATTTACCAACAAGTTCAAGGGTCTGACCGTTGATGACGAAGACGAAGGTTCATCAGAAGAAGACGACGATGTTCCCGCAAACCAGACATCTTCCACTCCAAGAAGAGTCTCGAGGAAGCCAGGAAAGGGAAAGAAAGGCAAAAAGGGGAAGAAGGGGAAGAAGTCGAAGAAGGGCATAAAACTCACGAACAACAAGGAGACGGGCGTTGACGAGGTTCCGTTGGAAAGCATCAAGATCATTGAAGACGACAGTGGTATCATGACCGAATACTTGCTCGCTGTGTACTCGGCCGTTAAAGAATGGATTAGCCTTAGGGCTTATACACAGGGTCTCTGGAAAGAGGTCGCCTACTCTGGCCTGAATGGCGCTGTGGCCGGAGCTGTCTCCAACATGTCTATATCGATGGTCAAGAGGACGAGCTCTGCTATATTTGTCGATTTCCCCGGACATGACACGTACGAAACCATCATGAAGACCATCACGCGAGGTAACCCGGACAAAGCACAGGGCATGTTCACCTTTGCCCTTTATGCCGTCGACGGAATACCAACCAAGACGCCCAAGGAAACTGCTCTCGACGTCAAAGAGCAGTTTTTGATCTACGCTTACCAAGACCTCGTGGAATTCATTAAAGATTTCCAGGCAAACCGTACTGGAAAGCCAACCAAGGCGATGCAAGCCAAAATTGCGAAATGGGATCCGAGTTTCAACTTGCAAAAGGCCACAGAACAAGAACGACTTGATTGGCGCCGCCGCTACACCATCAGATGGCTATACGACCTAGTCAACGTTCACTCAAGCGTTGTGATGCAACGGAACAACGCGAAGGGTGAAAACCATATCTATGATCAGGTCGATTGGTCTCCCACCGGCCCCTGGGCGGAGCATCGAACACTATTTGGCATAAACGAGTTTGCTGGAGAAATCGCGACAATGGCCTGGAAGAAACCCGGAACCGATATCCGCAAGATGATATTTCCTCATCATGTTTTCCAGCTCCAGTGCATCGTCGACGCCTTCGCTGTCTCCCGAGGCTGGTCTCTAAACGCACTACGAGGGCATGTTCTGGAAGCTCCTGCAAAAGGCTTTCGACCTAGACGGGATGTCGATCTGTTTCTGGACCGCAACTGTGAAAGACAAGGGCATGGTTTCCTTCAAATAGCGCATGTTGTGCAACAGATCCAGACACTCAAGCACCATGAAGTGGTCCTCACAATCCTGGATTTGATTACATACGATTTCACCAACTGGCTTGGAGAAAGCAAGTATATGTCTGGATTGAACACAATACCACCATCTCGCTTCTCCGACACCAATTCGAATGGCCTGTGGGAATACTCGCCTTTCCTCTGCGGCGTTGGTCTAATGGAGGGTCTTCAGCTGACTTATAGCCTATCTATGAGTCTGTGGGACAGAATCACCGAACCCATCTTACTGGTTCATCTGCACAACATCCTCGTCCACAAAGGCTACCTCAAGCGGCCTATTGGATTATTTGCCACCCTGGCAGACATCTTCAAGGATTCTTTCTTTGTGGGCGGTCAAGCCCCGACATCGAGCTTTGGCAAAGCTCTGCTTGTTAAGATGGAACAAGATTCCCAAGCTCGCGCTCGACAACGGGTTAGGCAGCAGCAGAGGAATCCCAAGGGAGGTTTTCATGACAACATGGATCCGATGTTCAATCGGGATTTCCAGCAAAATTCTGCCCTGAATCTTTATCGGAAGGCGGGCTGGAATCCAGACCTTGTCCCCGACAGCGAAATCGCTATTGGTAGCTTTTTGTTTCTCCAACGGCTGGGGCGAACGAAGAAATTGGTCGATCCTGTAACCAACGAGACACGTCTCGAAGAAACTCCTCTTGTTGTCCGTAGCAAGGCAGCAGGGTGGGATGAGAAGACGCTCTTGCAGATGGTTGAGATGGCAGCCGTCATGGGTCAGGACGGACCCGCGATCCCAAAGTCTACGATTGATGCTTTAACAAAACAAGGGTACCAGACCATGCCAACTCCAGGTGGGGGGTTCCAAAGCCTCCCACCTGGCAGTTCAAAGAGGGTCACCAAAGCGGCGAGCAAGAGTACCCGCGAGCTCTCTGCACGGGACTTTCTGAGCCTCATCAAGATGGATATCGCTAACGATGTAGCGGGAACTTTGCCTCTCTCGAGTCTGAACTACTTGGCTGTCACTATTTATTTCCTTTTTACGTTTGACACGATTGACAACCGCTTGAAGGAGGCGAACGACCGACTATACATCAAAGCACGGGAGGGAGACGGGCCTTGGAAAGGTCAGTATAGGGGGGGACTCACCCTGATGGCTCTAACCGAGGAAGATGATGCTTGTTTGAAGACCATCGCCGAGGTGCTTGAGGAAAATCGGTCAGGGTTCATGGACTATATCTACTGGGAAGATCTAGACACAGAGCCACTGGAGAGAAAAAGTGTAGAACAAAATGAGTCTGGGATTGGAAGTGGAAGTGAGTGTGTACTTATGTAGATTAGTTAAGGATGCCTTGCGTATTATTATGATTCATAGGCGGACCCTTTTTTGATTGGCTTCATTGACTTTTTGTGATCATATCAGTAGACTATAAGCCAGGTAAGTTATGCCTCCTACATAGCTGTCTCTCCAGACCAGGCGTATGATTGATAGTCTGATCCGGAGTGAGTGACAAGGCTGGGGTTATCTGTCGAAACTTGATCCTCCCTTAGATTGACTAGGCCTTTGCTCGACTCGCCATCCACCTGGCACAACGTGTACCGACCGTCTGGGCCTCTGGATTTGTAACTACTGGAACTACTGGTAATTATACCTTCAAAGAAGAGAGTGGTTCTATCTCCCTACCGTCTGCGTTTTGACTTGATGAGGTTGCATTTCGCGTGATAGTTAGAAGGCACGCCCGTGATCGCAACCGTCGCACTTGATTCTTGGCCTGTTTCCATCACTCACAAGCAGTTCCCCTTTTGTAACTCTTGGTGCTCGTCCGTCTTGTGCCTCGTTGCTGTCAACTTTTGCCAAGCCATCGCAGATCAGTCTACCCCGTATTGGCCAGCTATTGTTCTTCATTATGATGCTATTTTTATTTGACGTATTTCCATCTTGAGAAAATCCGAGCTGGGTCGTCTAACGTGATAGAGTAATCCTCCATACGCTTTGACTCTTTATATTGTTTTCGTGGTATAACGTGCAGAAGCGTTTTAACCGAATTCTCCTTGACGGCCTCTGCCTTGCCAGTTTTTGCGAATATTCTTGCCTATGGTCTTATTCAAATTTCGAAATATCACTCATATAAATGGTGAACACATCAACACGCCCCCTCTCATTAACCTCTTACTCGTATAGATGGCGAAGGACTTTTATTTATATCATGCCGCGCCGACAAGACGAGAATTCGCGGCCCCTTTATAATTTTCGAATGCTTGATCGGCCTTATAAAATTCTGCATAACTGGGTTTCTGGGTAGTCCGACTCCTAGATATATCCGTACTTTTCTTGGAGTTGCCGGCGCGAGCGGCCTAGTAGAACTAACGCTGGCTTGGCAGGCAAACAATATCGTGGGCGATTGATTCAAAGTACGGGGTTTTGCAGCTGTGAATGCTTCTGTGGCGGTGGAGGCTGAGCTGAGGCCAAGGTACAATTGCGTAGATGAAAGATTATATCTCTGATATAATATTATGAAAAGGTTTAACAAAGCTCCATTGCCTCTATTTTATGGTTTATCGACGAGACTTATTAAAATCGTTAGGTTACTACAAGTGCGAGAAGACATTGATCCCTATATCGATTCAAGGTTACCCTGGAGTCTACAGCTTGACGACTAAGCCGGTATATCCCTCTGAAGCCCCCACAGTCTCCGCTTTTCCTCCGCTAAACTCCGCAGCTTGACTAACTTCAAAGGCCAAGCGGCCCAAACCCCTATCCACAAACCTTTCAACATCATCCCAGTCTGGCTCATTGCGTCAAGAGGAACAACATGGCTACCAGAGCTCTCGTCGTTGGAGGAACAGGCGGTATTGGCTATGCAATCGCCTGCCGCATTGCCGCCGAGTCTGCAACTTCGACGGTCATCATCAGCGGTCGCAACAAGCCCAAGAACATCCCCCATCCCAACATCGAGTTCCGACCGCTTGATGCATCGTCAATGCAATCAATCAAGCAGTATACAGATGAATACAAGTCGACCACACAGGAGAAAAACTTGGATCTCCTTGTCCTGAGCCAGGGCATCCTTACGACGGCCGGCAGAACAGAGACGCCTGAAGGCATCGACTACAAGATGGCGCTGCACTATTATGGAAGACAACTACTCATTCGTGAGCTCACCCCGGCCTTGAAGGACGATGCAAAGGTCCTCGTGGTTCTTGATGGTGCTCGCGGAAGCCCCCCTGCTAAGCTGAACTGGGACGACCTGGATCTCAAGACTCATTTCAGCATCGCGAACGCGGCCGACCACTGTATCACAATGAATGACGCCATGATCCAGGTCCATGCTAACGGTGGCTCACGACACTTCGTCCACGCCTATCCAGGCCTTGTCAGGACCGAGATTTTCAACACGCTGCCATGGTACTTTAGCGTCCCCTTGAAACCCGTCAGCGTGCTCCTGGGAGTGACTGCCGATACTTGTGCCCAGAACCTACTCAAGGGAACTCGTGAGAGTGCCGATGCTGGCGAGAAAGAGGGCAAATTTTGGAGCTGTATCGATGCAAAGGGCAATGTGGTACAAAACAAGCCTAGCTGGAGCGAGGACGAACTGAAGAAGGTTGCGGACCACACTTGGGATATTGTTGATAAAGCTCTTCATCGATAAGATCCACCATCTTAGTGTCATTGAATAAAGTAGTATTGGCTGGTTCTGAATATGGGGGAAGCTGAAAGGGCTGTAATCTCACTGTATCTCTACTTTAGCCCGGGCAAATGCCACTATATTCCCACATGAGGTGCCGACTGAATGCTATAAGACTCGTGCGAAAGATGGTAAAATAACTATGGCCTTCACTGAATTCGAGCAGATTCGTACCGGGTTAGTGTCAGGGCTGTAAAGCATTCTAGAGTATCTTCATATCAAGACAACTGCAATTGCGATTCAGTTTCAGCAGCGTTGAAGTGGTTCACTGACTCGCTACTTGGATCACTGAGGACGTCGGTGGCGAGCTCGTTGATGATTGTAATTGTACTCAGCGTAGCATATTGCCACTTCACCAAGGCGCATTCTAGGGCGAGTATCTAATGCTATTATCAATCGAGAGAACTATGCTAGAATGCTAGACTTAATGACTCATTCTATAGGATCTAAGTTTTCCCTCGACTGAGACTCTGTCATCGTCCAATGTCAGTCGGTCTAATCAAGCTATTAAAAATAAGGAAATATCCCACTGCTGTAATTCCCCTTGCCTTCCACAACACTTCTGGGGGCGGTCAAGAAGGTGGTTACAGGATGGCGTTGTCGACCGTGCCATGATCGTTATGAGAACGCCTTCTCGGAACCCAGAAAAGTTGCACCACGCCCACCAAGGCTACGGCTACACAACTAGCCCAAGCAACGGCAGAACCTGCGAAACTATAGATGACTCCGGCAAGGGGCGGAGCCACAGTCCGCGCCAAACACGCTCCAGACATGGCGAAGCCGTTGACCTTGCCCAGCACCTGAGGCGATGGTGCAGCATCCTTGAGAAGGATGAGGGTCACAGGACTCGCTATAAGGCCAAAGAAGCTCTGCATAAATAAGGAAAGATAGATGCCAGCTGAAGTCAGCGACGGAGGCAGGGCAGAGAGAAAAGGCATGAGAGTGTAGGAAATAGGATACAGGATGATCATCCAGATGAACGAGTGCCAGATACCAACCCGCTCAACGAACATGGGGAAGATTACAGCCTGGATAAAAAGCGCCAACACGCCGTTGACAGCGAGGTAGACGCCGACATCGTGCACCGTATATCCAAGTCCACCGCGCAGATCGAGCTTTCCAGGCGGGCCTTCAGGCACGTCGAGAAGATGTGTTGGGAGCAAGCTACTCGCCGCCATCTGATGATACGAAAAGATCAAGAGAGCGACGACGAACATGATGACCTTGAAGTTAAACGTCTTGCCCTTGAAGCTGCCTGCCTCGGAAGGTGGCCCGGTAGAGCTGGGCGTTAGATCGACGGGCAGCTTGATAGAGTGAACAGTGCCGAAGGAACCGCGGCGCAGGTCGATGAAGTCTTGCTCGACAGGGAGCGGGAGACTGGACTCGGCGAATCGAGGTCGGGAAACGCTGGCGGAGGTCGAAATTGAATATTGTCGGCTGCGTCTTCGAGCCTGGAAGAGGGGAGTCGATTCATCGAGGGCCTCTTCTTCGTCCTCGCCATCGACCACAGCGATAGATCCGCCATCTTGGTCGTCCTGGAAGCCGTTTTCATTGCCGTCATAGCGGAAAACATTCGTCTCTTCGAGGAAAAATATTCCTTGGATAACAGCGATTGCCACCACTCCAACAGAAACTAGGTTGGGCAAAAGGTAAGGGAAGCGTCCAAACAGCCCGTCTTTGGAGAATATCGACGGGTAGAATACCGCAGGCTGGGCCATAAACCCTCCCATGGCAGAACCAATGATGCCGCCCAGAGTCCAAACAAATGGCTGCACAGCATACGCTTTGGCTATAAAGAAAGACGGCGTTAGAATCGATTTGGGTACTGATCTGCTTGGGAGAACTCACGCTCGTGTTCTGGTCGCTTCACCATCTCGGCAACCATGGTCTGCATGACAGACACATTACCGTTGAGGGCACCGCCGACAAAGCGTGCAAGCAGTGCCACCCAGTATTTCTCAGCCAACCCAAAAATGAGGCTGGAGATACCGACGCCTACGAGGCCGAACAAGACGACGGGCTTGCGGCCGATGCGGTCCGAAAGGACACCCCAAGCCATGGACGTCAGGGCTTCGGCCACGGCGTAGGCCGACACCAGCAAGCCCGCATAGAAGGAAGCATCCTGCTCATCTATGCCCAGATCCTTCACCATGACGAAGGTGTACGCCAGGATCGAGTTGAAGGCGATGGGCTCTGAAAAGCGGCATATTGCTATGTACGTTAGCGGGGTTGCTCAGCCCCCCTGGGACGAGAGGAGGAGAGCCTACCAAGAATCAGAAGCTGTCGCGTGGGAAATGCATCCGGGTCTACACTCGAGCGTCCATTCGCAGGAGCCATTGCCAAAGCGCTTCTTACTTGCTAAGGATAAGGTTGAGGTCGAGCAGCCCAAGGCTTGTTTGTTTTCTTGTACTGTACGAAGGTGTTGGAATTTTCTTTAAAATTGGGGCCATCATCGGCTCGCCTTGAACGGCAGTTCCGTGTGTGACAGTGACAGTTGGGGGCGGAGATAGCTGAGGTTGCATTATTCCGCTTTGAGGCACAAGATCGATCCACGGGCCTTTTGATTGATCAGCTCCCGTGTAACTCTGTAATTACAGATGCATCTTTACCCTTTTTAGGCTGATGCCGGGTACTTATGCATGACTCGGCTGGAGAAGCGGGCCGCCATCGCCGAGCTAACACTGGCCATGGTTATAATCCAATATAACCACAGGGTAAAAAGCACCGTGGCAGGGGAGTAGTGATGATTCATGAGCCGAGGGTCGCTGTTGCACAATAGTAACCGTCTGGGAAATGCATTCCTCCCAATGTTGAGAGTGCTTTCTTTTCTTTTTCCTCCAAGGGAGACAGACCGTTGCCTCGTGGCCCCGTCAAGCAACGCCCACCACTATGAAGACCGTTGTGTACTACTGCTACCCTTCTCTCATTCAACAATGGATCCAGTGCCCCCGTTTCTTGTCTTATTCAAAGAAAGACAGCAATATCTCCAGGTGCCTGCCATACAAGGCGAGAGTGAACTGCGTAGAGCTATGTGCTACAGAATGACTTTGAATAAAAAAAGAATTCGTTGTAAGATCTCACACTACTTTTACGTAGTCGCGCTACCACGCAACTCAGAAATATTTTCAGTGGCGGGACTATAAGACGGCATATCAATGCTCACCTTCAAGCGAGATGGGACAAGTTACGAAAGTACTGACTCGTACAGGCGAATGAAGAAGCTATGTACTGTTTCGCTGATTGCGCTTTTGCTTAGTGCTTAAAAACGTCAATTAGGAACAGAAGAAAACAACACTATAGACTAGTTGTGCTTTGCGCCAGACTTCAACTATTTGTGACTGATACAGAAGCTTCGCAATGAGGCCTGGAGTCAAAAGACTCAATAATATCGACGATAACCGATCAAACCAAAACCAGCTAGACAAAACCTGTGAAAGTCAGAGTAATTGACCGATCTAGCGTCGTGCTAGTTTATGCTTAACCCGTGATAAATACAGCAAGTCGATGACAACTTCTGATTCGTCTTGTAGCTATCGAGCTGCTTGATTAGGTCGCACTCGTAATTGTAAAGAAGCGACTTCTTCTGCTGTCACGGCGTGAGTAACATGTACCGCTGTCTCAACCCATGTAACTCTAGATTGATGATCGTCGCTCGGATTATATCTGAGACCTTGGGTTACAGTTTTGAGCGCCTTTCTTTCTTTGAGGTCACATAGGGCCACGCTTAAGCAATCTAATATAAATAGCTATACATGCATAAAACGGAAATTTAATGTCTAGTTCAGATAGCTAGAGAAAATTCATCAACATGCATGCACTATAGTCTTGACTTTGAAGAATTTACCCCCTTACCAGACTACACTACCAAGCAATATAGCATCATAATTGTATATGCTCAGACCAGAAGCTCTTGATTCACTTGTCGAGTAGCAAGAACTATGACATTATGCCAAGAGATCAACGGCTCTTACAAACATGCCTAACGCCCAAACGTTCCTTACGGGCAGGGCAGTCTTAGAAAGTGTATGGGTTTGCCAAAGACATCCTGGCAGTCTCGAACAATTGAGAGTCTACATACTGATTGAAGCGGTAGACGAGTGAGTTGAGCCAGATATTGATAGAGTTCGCTCCAGCCTCGCACTTCTTGCCATCAAGTTGGGCTGCCCGCACATACTCAGTAAACGTCGTGTCACGGGCCGGGTACTACAACGACGTGTGCAAACAGCGCGCGTTGAACCCGCCATTACCGATTCATCTAGAAAGATCATGCGTTTATATGTCAGCGGATGTTAGTCATCTTTCTGCGTAAATTATATGACGGATTCTAACATGTTGGTGAAGTATAGCGCAGAGTGCCACTTGGCGAACTCCGATGGCTCAGAATCCATTTCATTCAGATGAACCTTCTACGAAAAGAAGAGGTTAAATCTCCAATGCAACTTGGCATCCCGGGTGCAACAAGATGATCGAGCTCCAATGGCCAAAAGGAATCGCAAGGCACGGAATGCAAGAGCGCGTCATGGACTAACAAATGGCCACTCGTTTTGGTGCGATTTCACTCAGCAATGTAAGACAAAATGAAGATAGCTTCATGCATATCAGCGTTCAAATAGTGGCATACTAAAAAGTGTGATATTGAGTCTTCGGAAATGCTACAGCAGTCGCAGAACATGATATAAATATGCGCTTCTCGGTAGTATTCCAGCAAGCACAAGCACGAGTGTGAAAATCTCGATGAACCGGTAGCCAGGGACAGTGAAGATACCATGGTGATGGACGGGAAGAAAAGATGGGAGTCGCCGATGTTCTCTCTGGTTCTGACGATGTACGTTCTGCATAAAACGGCCTGTTCCATGATGGGCTGGCAACTCCCGGCGGCGGAGCTTCCGTGGTGGATCCGAGAAGCATAATCTGTATCGCGTAGAATGGGTGTGTGGTTAGTTTCTTCACGAGACCGAAGTTCAACTTCAAAAGCTATCGTTAATAACTTGAACCCCTCTTCTGTTCCAGGTCTCATCCGCCCATGCTTATCAACTGCAACCACCGACATCTTGACTTTGACGCGCATTCTTTTGCTACCTTCAGACAATATCTATGCCAAGCAATTAACGTTAGTAAGTCCCAAGATAGATGGTAAATGAAGAACCCCTCACCTATGAGTTAGGCTGGTTAGTTAGTTGAAACCATCCTCTGACCTCAAGCCACCTGCGGCTCGCCCTGCCGATCGGCGCTATTGATCTTTCGTGCAGTGAAGTCATGATGATTTTTTAAAAAGTCAATTGAGCCAAAAAGCCGAGTTCTACAGTACTACCAATGCCTCTTATCTTACTGTTCGCCGCATGCCTTTGCCATAGACTAAATGCTCGGTTGTGACTGTAGAAGGTAGAATGAGCTTTTGCTTCAGCTCCAGCGTCACCACCCAACGAGGTAGGGAACTGAACGACGGTTTTCCATCACCGTTGACTTCATTTACAGCTAAGATATAGGCCCTGCGTAGCACCGTCACGACGAAGAACTAAGAAGCAACTTTGAATCTTACCTTACAGCAAAACTCTTGTTTCAACCTCAAAGTATAACGCCTTGGCGCTGGAAATACGAGCCCCTCTGTCCTGGTTATTGGCAATAGGCCTGAGGCTTCGGTTTATGATACTAGGTTGTAATTTGGGTTCAATAGCTGCGAACAATTAGCCTTTGGGACAGCATTAGAAGAAACCAAGAGGATAGGTAACCTCCTATCAGCTCTTATCAGATCATCATGGATAGTAGTTGGAACCGAAGACAAAGAATATCGAGCAAACTGTTAAGCAGAAACAAGTCGCATATTTGGAAGGGCCAAGCCCCTGAATGCTGACTTTAAACCAAGTTCTAGTACAGCCGAGCATCCGATTTGGATGTACGTGCTCCAACAAGCCCTCGCTGTATATAACACCATTTGTACTCGCTTTGTGCCACTCGTTTCACTACAGCTGCTCATCACGATCTTCATACAACTTCCACTCGTTACACCACCATAATGAAGTCCGTCTTGTTTCTCGTCGCCGCGCTCGTTTCGGGTTCTCTAGCGCAGAGCTCAGGTTCCAACGTCTTCCCTAAATGCGCTGTAAGTCTACCATCACCATCGATTGGCACTTTAGTAACAAGATCCTTAGCAAAAATGTGTTCTGAGTGCCATCCAGAACAGCGGTGGCTGCGCGCAAACTGATCCCGCATGTGTTTGCAAGTCCAAGAATTTTGGTCCAAACTTGAGTTCTTGTATCGACGCTGCTTGTGATTCCACTGACGCTGCTGGTATGTTGTGTCTGGTATACATGACCATAACGCATTGATCACTGACGTGATATCCTTGTCAGCTGCTCTGTCGACTGCCAACCAGCTCTGTTCTGCCGCTGGCGTGACCGTCACCCTCGCATCGGCCACGCAGGCTGCGAGCACGACAGCCTCAGCACCAATCCCGCCCCCAGTCGGCACCAGCACAGGCGCTCCATCTGTGACCAAGCCTGCACCACCCCCGCCGGTCGTAAGTTGCACTACCTCAACGTGTTGGACGTAAAGCTAATCAGAATGCGCACAGGTTCCCACCGTCACTTCCGCGGGAGTTGTACCGCCAACCCCTACAGCTGTCGTTCCAACTGCCGGCGCTGGAACAAACTGGTCTCCTGGGCTTCTGGTTTCTGCTGGATTGGCGTGTCTTCCGCCGGTGCTCCTGGCTATCATTGTCTAGGAAAGTGGCACCGTGTGTTGGATTCTCTCAGTGCTTGGGACCTTTTCCTTTATCATGAAAGATAATGTAAGATCGACTGGCTGAACTTCATAAGAGGGTGTTTACCGCCTCTGGCAAGAATCTCTGTTCGAACAGCTCAAAAGAGACAGTCAGATTACTATTAACCTCTTATTTTATCAGCCCATAAGTTTCGACATGACGTTACGAGTGACATGGGCTAAAAGGATGACTTGCACATTCGCCCCTATGTCCCAGACTTTGTCTTGACCCTTACTGTTATCATCGTGCAACATTTAATCTCTAAACTGCATTAATTCTGTTCAATAAGAGAGTTAAAGATGTGACAAGCTAGCAATAAGTATCCTATGACTTTTTGCCAATATCAACTTTACATTTGTGTTTCATGTTCGTGAATGAAGGGGTACATAACAATCCCTAGAAATGTAGTGAAATAAGGACACTATTGATCTGACTAACGGACTCTTTGTCTTCTCAATTGCTTCCTGTAGACTTGGACCCTTGTTACTAGTGCGTTGCTATTCTTCGCAAATGCGAATATCGTGTAAGTCGTCGACTCGCCAAGTGGGCCAGAATAACGTCGTCACGACCATCAGACTGGACTATATATAGTATATATCGGAACAAAGGTGCCGAGATAGATGCCCTTCATTTTGTATAATAATCCTGTGTGCTGACAGTGGCTTAGGGTGGCCTTGGTTAGTGATTAGTTCCACGTATCAAATATAGCCCGCTTTAGTAGCTCGAGACTTCTATCACGGTACGAGAAATGCTCGATCCGCTATCTAACAGCCGGGATACACCGAGCCGACATTAAAGAGTGTGATCGTTACATTATTCGTGAGCACTCTTAGAAATGTAAGCTTGAGTAAATATGTTCTGGTTTCCGACTAACATAAATCGCGGCGAAGCGAACCCTAATGCATGAGGTGACGAAACTTGTATGCAGGTAGTGGGCTAACTAGTTAACTAAGACACGAATGAGTTGACTACTCTTTAGTCTCCTATAAGCTTCTCGTATCTGCCAAACTCGTGAACTCTGTTGTTTCCATAAACTATCAAACCCAAGGCTAAAACAGCAGTCTGACAATAGTCAGCCTTTATCCAGCCAGTGGCTCACAGCCTTAGTTGAACGTTCTCCAGTTTCAACCTCCATCCTAACCAACTGAATAGTCATAGCTACATCACTGTGCACTAAAATCACTCGCTTGCCGGAATGTAAGATTTAGTTGAGCCACAAGCAGCTACGAGAGCAAGGCAAAAGCCAAGAATTGTGAAACAAACCCTCGCACATATAATACAGATAGGTCCATGAGATTTGAGCGTTGATCAGATCTTGATCCTCATTCATGTGCCATATCTACTTGATCCTGTCATTACACGTGGCTTTCTTCTTGCAACCTTTCTCAATTCCGTGCCTCTCAGTCAGCCCTGCTCTGAAAATGAGGGTTTTTATTATTTTGTCGACTGCTTTGTTTGGCTTAGCCGGGAATACTCTGTCCATGCCTAACCCGAATTCTGGTAATTCCCCGTCCGAGTTTTAACAGTGGATTCCTCTGATACAAGATAGGGCTTGGCCACATAGGCGAATCTCCTAATCTAGTTACTCGAAGTCTGTCTGTCGATGCAAGGGCCGTCGAGTCCAGGCAAAGCTCGGCGGATGACCCGCCCCTTTCGAAGCGTGCTGCTATCAATGACACTCTCCAGAATATCATTGATCTTATTGACTCCGTAGGTGAAGGTGTCGTCAGTCATACGAAGCTTGAACTGACGTAGATAAGGGTACCCTTGACGTTGACCAAATGGCCCAAGGGGCCGTGAGACTAGTTAATCAGGCGGTTACTTCGTTTGATCTGAATGATCTAGCCAAGAGGTTATTTCGAAGAGCTGCCACGCTGATCCGCTCTGTTCTGGTGGGTGTCTAATGAACAATGCTGCAACTGGCTTACTTATTAACTAACTAATAAACAGGGTACACCTGGGGATATCATCGTCCAAATGTTCTCTACTGTAATCAAGGCTCTTGTTGCAAAGGTTAACTTCAATGCGGTGGTCCAAAGTATGATTACTACGATGGGCAGTCTCATTGCAAGATTGAACTTCAACTTAGCCATTAAGACAGGACTTGAGCTTGTGCAGAAATTGGTGGTATCTACTTCGGTAGCGTAGCCTCACAATATCATCGTACGCAGTGACAGCAGCCTTTTGCGCCGAGGTTAACAGCTTGTGCGTCATGGGACGTCGTACCTCTGGAAGACTCTGAGCGTTGGAGATTTTTTTTGCTAGAGTGAAGAGGTGCATAGGCTGGCAGAGACTTCTGGCTGTTTTGTATCTTCTTTTCAAGGGAAATGGACTTGTCTGTACTCGATAATATTAGTTTATAAGTCACACTGGTTGCTATCAACATATTACATAGTAGAAGGGTCACTTTGGGGAACGTCAAACTTCAGCTCCGTACACATCAAGGTGCGGAGAAAAGGGGGACACATCCCCCTCGTTTTCTTAAACCTATCTACACAAGTGAAAGGAACCTATTTCCTACCACTTCTACAACCATGTGGAAGCTGGTAACAAATTGTACTCTCGGCGGAGCGCGGCACTTGACATCGAAGTAAATGATTTACTCCTTATCAGCGTCATCGCTGGACTCCTCCTCGTTGTCAGACTCCTCCTGGTTGTCACCGGACTCCTCCTGATCATCACCAGTCTCCTCTTGCTCATCACCAGTCTCCTCGTTCTCATCGCCAGTCTCCTCGTTCTCGTCAACCGGGGCAGGGGTGGACTCAGCGTCGCCAGCCGCAGAAGTAGGGGCGGCGACGGCCTCATCGACAGCCGAGGTGGCAGCAGGGTCGGCAGAGTCAGCAGGGGCGGAGGTAGCAGGAGCAGCTTCGCCGGAAGAAGCACCAGCACCAGCACCAGCACCAGCACCCTCGCCAGAAGAACCAGAGCCGCAAGTACCAACCTCCTTGGGCTCACTGCCGTCAGTGACACCGTCGTAGGTGATGCACTCAGACTTGACGTTGGTCAACTTGGAACCCGAGATGGTGGCCGTGTCGCCCATGTTGGGGTTGATTCCAACAAGGATCTTGCCATCGCTAGCTGTGACGCCCGAGACCTCGACGTGGCGAGCGGGCATCTCGTCGCAGTTTCCGCAGCTACGGTACAGCTTGCCGAAGTCGGAGACAGTGAAGTCCTTGATAACGACAGTGCCACCACCGTTGTGCTGGATAACCTTGTCCTCAGCGCCCTTGGCACCACCGCCGTTGATGGTGGTGGTCTCGCCATCGGCCTGCTTCTTGATGCTGAAGGCATCCTCGCAGACAGCGTCCCACCAGACGTTGGTGATGGTGCATCCACCGTTGCAGTGGACACCCTCGACCTGGTTGGGTCCTATTGATTACAAGTCAGCACACATCTTTTCGCCGTGATACTAGTGACATACCGATGATGACGTTGGAAAGCGAGGCACCGGCCTCCAGGATGAAGACAGCGTCGGAGTCACCACCCTCAGCCTGGCCAGAGCAGGCAACGCCACGGTCGAAGACGGCGTTCTTGCCGTCGAAGGTCTCTCCGGCGGCAATGGTCATGGGGGCATCGAGAACGCTGCTGCCGGCGGCCGCAGGCTGCTGGCGCTTGGCCAAGCTGGCATCGGGGGCCTTGGTAACCTGGGGAGGAGCAGGCATAGCGTTGGCGAAGTTGCCAAGGGCCAGAGAGGCCGCCATGATGAATCGGTACTGCATCTTGAAAGTTGGGAGAATTGCGAGAAGTTGTTTTACTGAAAAGTGAAAGGATAGAGTATCAGACCTGTCTGAAACTCTTGTGCTTGAAAAGTAAAAAAGTTTAACGAAGGACGAAGCACAGCTTGTCTAAAGATTGAGAAGAAGGTGTGATGAAACAATGAAAGTGCTGATGAGATGAGGAACAAAAGCTCTAGAATTGGAAGACATGTCTCAACCTTTATAGATTCTATCTCTTGTCGTCCAATCTGTCACTGGCGGAGAAACTGCCCCTTTGGTTGGGTTGGCGTACGCAATCCCGAGTTCGCACAAACACTTGGCGATGCTTGTCATGGAACAGTATAGCTGAAACGATCCACTGTTTGAAACGGCAAAATTCCTAATTGATACATCCCGTGAAGCTTGTTTCAGCCTCTCAAAAGGCCACCTATCATACAAGGGTTTCCGTCTTTGATCCCTGGTGTGGGTGACATCTGCAGCAACCCTCACCGGGTTTTGACGGGATCTATCATCAATGGAAAATTTCCGTCACTGCAACGCGGCCGTTAGCGATGAAACATGAACTGGTTCAGTTTGGAGATCTTCTCCTATACCGGATGCGCGTAAGCGCGGCTGCTCTCTCCCCCTGTCTAGCTTATGAGAGTCTCGGCGTTTTACCTCGGGCAACAACTTGATGGGAAAGTGAAGCGGCCTGATGTTCTACAACACTCACTCAACAATTTATGATATGTTCTCAATACCGAGCTCGGCTTTGTCCTTTACTCTTGTGTTCTTGCGCTCATCTTTACGCTTATAGATAGTACCCTCACAGTAAACACCATCCTGATATATCATGCTCTTGCATCAGGCGAGGAAAAATAATATCTGATCTTCTTCGTCTTAAGACGTAATTATTGTACTTTGGTTGCGGATATACAGGGTAAGGGATGGCTTTTCCTGCTAGGGTGATAGATTGTGTCCGCTGTGACTGTGGGATCATCGCGATAACGTACGGATACGTATAAAATGCCGCCAGCAGTGTCATCTGTATTACAGGAAGGACCCCCGGCTGGGGCGCTGCTACGAGCTATGGAGTTTGACCTCTTAGCATATGCTTAAGAATCAATGCAGTTAAGTATCGTTATCTAGTAAAGCTGATTTGGTATGAAGGTAAGTATCTCCAGCGTAGCATGATGATTCACACCCAACTTTCTGTATATGAAGCAAACAGTAGTATGCTTAGACTACCAAGCAGATATTAAAGTAAGCTTCACGCTGCTATAATGCTTACTCTTTTAACTACTGCATTCTGTACGCTGTACGGAGTACGGAGTATGCATATCATGTATGGTTATTCTTCGCCCCCTGGGGCCTGCGTCAAGGATAGCCATGGACAAATACAAGGATAGGGTCCCACTGGTTAGGATGTTGCCGTTTGACCCTAGAGTGCTCCCTCATCATTAGTCATGGGAGGAGCTTTCTCCACAGCACAGAGTCTCAACTGTACGTACATGTGTCTTGGCGTTTCAATATTACGGAACTTGCGTACTATGTAGTGCGTTTGTGAAGAGTAAGATTATAAGCATTCATGGCCCTAACACCTTGATGTCAACTGAACAGTCATCCAAACTCTCCAGAAAGACCAGTCAATTCACGGAAGCTTATCGGTATGCGAAGAAAAGAAGGAGAAAATCCTAAATATACTATATCTAATTGGGAGAGATAGTTGTTGTACATATCTAGCGAAGGGTCCAGTAAATGGTCTTTCCTGTACAGAGTAATACTTAGGGGGTCGCCAATCCTTAATTTCTGCGGGGCGTTCGTTGGTCCCCTTTATCTCTGAGTATGGCCCATAGTTGGGTGGTAGTGATTATCTGAAAGATCTCTATGAGAACCTCGTGGAACCTGTAGAAATTATTTGTGTTCACTTGAATGCGCTGCATCTTGTAATGCCTAGTTGACGTAAATAACTTTTGCATCTAACAATCCTGTCTGCAGATTTTTAGACGAGGAGCTTTGAGTTATTGAACGATCTGAGTGTGGAGAAGCTCCCTTTATCAGATAAGATGCAGGGAATTGAGGATCTAAATTCCGTGTGCCAAGGAGTGACTATCGATCAACATTAATTAGATCGATAGATAAGCTGTATTATACCATACTAAGGCATGTAAATGAAAGAGTCTATTGAAGGAGGAAAACATCTTAGGATATCCTATTTTAAATCAAGTTCTTGTCATTGCTCGCCGCTATATAGACATTTAATAAAACAGTAGCCGGTCCTTTTACGCTAATATCGTGACCTTGTACTTGGTGTTTAGATTTCACCACGACAGGCAAAAGTTAAAAACAGTTCTCATCAGCATACCTTCATTATTGTTTCCTCTCTTTTAAAGTTAGAATCTCCGTTCTGCCCCTTATTCTGAATCCCCTTTCCTGGTCTCGATTCATTCTGTTTATTCTTTCCTTCTCACTCAACCACGCCCTCAGCTATCCAACGTTAGCTAATCCACATATCGTTCACGTTTGACCAATCATTAGTTACTTCATGCATGTCAATATTAAGGCGCGCCTTGTGTGAACTAAGTTACTAACTTATCACATTCTGTTCCTTCAAAACATATCACCACAACCTCGAATCATACTACCCGTCTATGTCACTTGATAAGAAACTGGAATTCAATACAGCCTACTCTTTTACCTAAATTCACCTCGACAAAGGCGTACCATGTCTTTAAAGAGTGTACAGACGCCCAGCCTCGATGTCGGATATTACGAGTATGGCCCTACGTCAGGATGGCCTGTCGTTCTCTTGCACGGGTTTCCTTACGATGTCCATGCGTTCGACCAAGTTGCTCCACGCCTCGTTGCTGATGGTGCACGCGTCATTGTCCCGTACCTACGGGGATTCGGTCCTACTCGCTTTCTGTCAGAGACCACCATGAGATCAGGTCAACAGGCGGCACTTGGATCCGATGTGGTGGAGCTATTGGATGCTTTGAAGATCGGAAAGGCTATCCTTGCTGGCTTCGACTGGGGCGGTGTATCGGCATGCGTGGCGGCAGCTTTATGGCCAGAGCGTGTTGTCGGTCTAGTTTCCTACGCTGGGTACGACATCGTTGACCGTGTAGGTTCAAATCAACCAAGCACACCAAATCTTGAGTATGTTCAGTGGTATCAGCATCTATTCCAGCATCAGCGTGGGAGAGCGTGTCTTGAACAGCAGAGACGGGAACTCTGTCTGATGCTTTGGCGTCAGTGGTCGCCTTCCTTTTCCTTCAGCGACTCGTTCTTTGAACGCACGGCACTGTCATTTGATAACCCAGATTTTGTGGATGTTGTCATACATGCCTATCGATTTTGTTTTGGCTACGAGGAGGGTGATCCATCTTTGCAGCATCTGGAAGATCGACTGGCTTGTAAGCCGCAAATATCTGTTCCTTCAATCACTCTAGACGGCTTGCAGGATCCGTTGAAGCCTGGTGGAACTGCGGATCACTCCAAGATGTTCTCTAGTCGCATTGAGAGACAGGAAGCTGATGTAGGACATGCGTTTCCCATGGAAGCGCCAGAAGCCTTTGCAGATGCTGTTCTCAAGATCCACGGTTGGCAGACGGAATCGAAAACATCATACTAGTGATGGCTGAATCTATTGCATGTGCAACAAGCATTGTGATTTTATATCAGGATAGTATTCCGCACATTCTAAAGAGTCTATCGCATTTGTTTTTGCCACGGCTGAGACGCAGTCGTTATCACCTTTGTATGCCAAAAAATCCAGGCTCTCATCTTCAGCGTGATAGAAGATACGATATCCGGTCGCATCGTATCGCGAACGCGTCCGTGAATGAAACTTGGGAATACGGCGCGACAATTGATGTTTACAAACCCCGCTCCCACCTCGCGCTCTGGCTTGCGTTAAACACCTCATCCGGCGAATCTCGCGGTTGTTGTGAGTCCACGACCCCAATAACACGCCCAGCAGTAGCTTTGAGGCTGCATCGTGATCGGCTTCGCGACACTCCTCATCGCCTCAACCAACCTTATCTATGAACCGGAGGGAAGAGAGGAGGATTGCCTTTTCAAAGGATTCAGGCATATAAGCCCAGTTCTCTGCTGCTTTACTGTTGCTCAACGTGTTGTATTTTCCGCCACTGCTAGCCTACAATATACAATATCCTCAACATGAGGGCTCAGTGGTTCGTTGCTGCAGTCATGCTGTATACTGCCGGGGCTCAAGCATGCGTCGACAAGAAAAAGAACTGGGTCTACAACACCAACCTCAACGTTCAGCCTCTCGTCGTGGACTATTTGGGTGACAACTGCCGGACTATAAGTGGCCGATCCAGGCCCAAAACAGTCCTAACAGAGGTCAGTACCCGAACAGTCACCTCGACCACCTCTATCACTGCAACCATCACGCCGACGACCACCATTACTCCTCGCCCGGAGCGGACGACTGAAACCGATACGGAAATCAGCACGCTGACCATCACTCCGGATGACGAGACTGTGACTGTGTCAGCTACCTCTGTAGAGACCGATACTGCGAGCCAGCTAACAACCGTTACATCCACCTCGACTAGCACCTTGACCAATACCTTCGTGGTCACCGTGACTTCGGGTACTACCACCGTCCAACCCTCCGCTGGTTTCACCCCCGTCGTGTCAGAGACTGGGTACATCAGTGGAAATGGGTATCGTAAACGTGGTCTCGGTGGACGCAAAGCGCCTATGCGCATCGAGCCCAGAAGCCATAGCCTCAGTAAGAGATGCAGGAAGAGGAAGAGCTTTGCTGAAAGAGTTATATGCACGACGGTGAGATACGCTGTCTCTTGTCTCTTGAGCTAAAATAACAAAGGCCAGACTTCCACCGTCGTTACAACCTCGACTATCAGCACGGTCACGGCTTCTACAACAGCCACCATCACTGGCCCCATTCCGACAATTACTGCCTTTACCACCAGGACAAATACTGCGACCACTACTGCAGCAACCAATACCGTTACTACTTCGAGCATAGTCCTCACCACTATCACCACCACGGATACCAATACAATCACGTCAGTTGACACGGCCATTGCAACTATCAACTCAACCTCTACCATGACAGCCATGTCGACATTTTACGCCGCCTGCTCAGAAGACAACCTGGTGGACAGGACGCCTCGCCAAGAAGTTATCAACCTGGGCCAGTATAGGTACGATATCGGTACACAACCAGCAGATAATGCGTACAACTGCTGTGTCTCGTGTCTTCTCGCAAACACAACCTGTGGCGCCTCGGTGTTTGGAGATGGCATTTGTTTCCAGCTATCCCAAGGAGACACTTGCGATCCGACGGCGCACGTTGGTGGCTTCTCTTTCGACAGCGCCGCTACCCGGATTCCTTTGGTGGTCTCCAACTCCAACTGCGGTCAGATCATATGGCAGAGGAATGGCTATGGCAGTGGGTTCTAGTAAAAGGATATGTCTTGGTATGGAGGCAAGCCAGTATAGACAACCTCATAGCAGGATGTGTAAGATGTGAGTGTTCGCTGTGAGGCATCGTTCATGAAATAAAACACACAGATAAGAACATGGATCTAAACTTTCCTCCACACTGACCTAATAATCGCCCGTCCAAAGTCTATCCCATGCCTCTGGGCACACCTCAGTCCTGATCTTGTCCAGAAAATCATCCATAGGAATCGGCTCCTCACCCTCAATCGTTAACATACCATTCCTGACACCACGCCATCCCTCGATGGGAAGCTTGATATGACTATACTCGATACCGTAGAAGTACCGGACCTTAAGCTCCTTTTCGCCCCTTTTGACTGCCTGATATTCGGTATGGCACTCCTCGCAGATCATGCCTGCGCTGATAACAGGATGAAAGTACACTGACTGCCCACCCCAGTAAGAGTACAGGCGTCGTGGATTACAGAAGCCATCACAGTTGCCCAGTGGTGTATCGGGGCTGATCAGGTCTCCGTCTTCTTCAGGAGGGTTGCCGACTTGGTGTCTGTCGCTGTCCAATTCCTCAGAGTCTTCGTCCTCCGATGCGACTTGTTCCTCTGCACCGTTATCTTGGGCCATTGGCTTTTGATCAAGGTCGTCGTTCCGACTTCCCATACTAGTAGCTTGCTGGGTAGATGTCTTCTCTTCCTCTGGACCCTTATCATCAATACTGTATTTGATATCGCCCAGTTTTGAGAACATCGCAGAGCCGATGATCCTAGCATATCGTTGTAGCTTTTCGTCCTTTCTTAGTGCCAAACCTAGTAGTCCAAGTCCTTGTGCAAGTAGCCAGAGGTATAGACTGTCGTTCCAGCCAACTGAATCACTGAGGCTATGGAAGCTGTCATCCAACAAAGACTGCACAGATTCCTGGAACTTGCTTAGGGGACCCGTCACCATGTACATGTAGCCCAGAGAAACACGGCGCTGGGCGATATAGAATCGAGAAATTTGTGGCATATCAAGGGGGAAGGGTCGCCGCATTAGATTGACCAGGGAATCAACGCGCTGTGCTTTGTAGATCGGATCGCGCGATTTGCGAAAAAGCTCCAGCTGGACCATTGCCATGGTATCAACGGCCCGAATGTTGGACATGAAACCCCATTCACCCGTGATAGGGAAGACAATTCCTGTGTAGTGGGTATCAAATACCTTATCGAGTACTGTAAGAGCTCTTTCGGGGTCTCGGCAAACCTTGAGATAGATGGAGGCAAGATCAATGCGAAGTGGCAAACCGGCCTCGAGGTTATCCAAGAATGCGATGATCTCTTGGTAGAAATCGACGATAAATTCTTGCTCACGAGTTTTATTGGCAATGTCGCTCAACTTCTCGAGTCTTCCGTTGTTTTTGTCCGAGTAGTCAAAGGCAAGCCAGGTGATTCTTTCCACAAGACTCCAACTCTTCAGGTTTCGGATGTATTCAGTCTTGTCTGGCTTCTTGTCGAACATTTCCATCTCAGCAACGAGGTCCTCGGCAGGAGTGATGCCCTCTGGATCTGCTTCCTTAGCCTTGGTATAGGACACAATGGCCGCATCGTATTGTCGCTTTTCCTTCTGAGCCCTGGCGCAAGTTGCATATACTTGACGCTTCAGGGAGGGGGAGATCGCATTCAACGAGAGCTGAGCTACTGCTTGGACCATGGCCTCGTGGGCTTCCTTCTTCTTGTTTCGTAGGAGCAAGATCTCAGAGAGCACACAACAGGATCTGTACCACTCTTCATCATCTGGTTTACACAATGCAAGTGCGGTTTTGCAGGTCTGCTCAGCCGGTTCATGGAGTCCTGCTGTTTGCAGAACCTGCGCAACCGCACGGTGTCCATCTGCATCGGGCTTGATCTCGTCTCCAAAGAGGTTTAGAATACCCAGGATAGCAATTTTTTCATCAAACGAGCCCTCTTCTGCCACATGCTCTTCACTCTTATATTGAGCATCTTCTTTAGCATCCAGTGAGGTGTTTTCTGTCGTTACCTTTTGGTGGTCTTGGTCGTCATTGCCTTTTATAGCATTGACAGTGTCCGGGAAATTTATAGAAGCTTGGTTATGGAGAAAGCCGCCAAGACCAGTCTAGATATCGAGGTGTCAGTAAACAAACATATAAGTTATGGTAGCCGGGGGAGGGAAAGTCCTACCACATGCATAAGACCACAAAGCCGTTTGCTTGCTGCGTTGGCATCCTCCGAGGTCTTTGCTCCATACAGCTGCCGTAGAAAGCCCTTAACGATACTGAGTTGGAAATTTGAAGGTGTTTCTCCGACACTTCGCCACCATGTTATCGCGGAGTCACTGAGCGACTCTTTGATACCGGGGTTGTCAATAAGCTTCGACCAGTCTTGAATCTTGTTATTAGCGACTGTAGTTTGGCCTTTCGTATAAGTCATGCCGGCCCTGCCCAGCATTTCCGAGTGTCCACTCCCATCTGACAACGCCTCTGCAAAGGCTTCGAGGACCTCAACCTGTTCCTCGGGGGTGTGCTGGTCAATCTTGATGTTGATCCAGTGACTGACAAGAGATACGGCACATTTCTTCTTGAGGCCTTCATCGACATCCGATTGGGATGGCTGGATCAGCTTTACACTGGTCAGGAGTATCCGGCGGTGCGCCTCTGAGGGGCCCCATCTAAAAGGAGAAGATTCGTGCGAACTGTTGGTGAAGTAATGTCTCATGGAGCGCTCCTGGAACTTTACCGGTAGTGGACCATCGTCGTAGATAGCGTCGTTATTGCCATCTTCAAACTGCTTCAAGTCTTGGATTCCTGTCGTCTCCATGTTTTGAAACTTTGCTCGCAGTTCGGCGTCAAATCCAGCATCACCGATTCTCAGAAATTTAGAGAAGAACTCGGGAATCTCCTCAATGTCAAATTCATCGTCTTGTGATAGAAACTTGACCAGAGACTGAACTTCGTTGAGCGACAGGCTCGTGGGAGAAAAGGCGACCCAATGGAGCAGCGAGGCGGCTATCAGTTGGTGGTTGGCTGGCATACGACGTTGACACTCCGCGACCAGAGTCTCATAAATGCCATGGAGGTCCTCGGGTTTCCTCTCTTCCAAGGCTCTGAGCACCGCTCCTTCGCGGCCAAGATTATCGAGTCTAGCAAGGAAATGCTCCGCGTAAAGCATGTCTATCGAGATATGTTAGCGCCTTCGATTGGCTTCCTGCGGAAGTTATGCATACTAGGTGCCGCTTCCTCCACTTTGTCGGCGACTCTTTGCTGAACATAACGACTAAATCGTCGCAGATGTTGCAGGGCGTTGATCTTTTGCCAGATCAGAGCCTTCAGGTCCTGCCGCTGCTTCTCCTTGGTCGCTTCTATTCGGACCAAGTTGGTATCTTGAGAAAGATCATCCAAACGCTGTGGTCTTGATGTAACAACCAGCGAGATCCTGTATTGTTCCTCTTGGATGAACTTAGACAAGAACGCGGTGAAGGCCTCCCAGTCCCGGAGTTCGTCCAGGCCATCGAGTACAAGGAAAAGATGAGACTCGGAGTTTTGCTGGAAAATAGCCCCGAGGAAATAGCTGACAAGATCTTGCCATGATTGAAGGTCGATAGAAACGTCTTCCCTTTCAAGTAAGGCTGTCAGCTTATCGCAGGCAGCACTGTTGGTTTCTGCTACTTGGTTGATCGCAGTGATGATACCATTGCGAAAGCCAGCGTACATGTTTTCTTGCTCCCGGAAGTAGAAGTGTCCGACAAATGTCTGCCCAGAGTCGTCATCCTTTACCTTTTGCGCAAGCTTGTCATGCACTGACGCAGCCGAATGACTCTTACCGGCGCCAGGTTGCCCGGTGATGGCTAGTAGAGGTCGTGATCCATCCTTCATGTTCAGCCATTGTTCCCACGCTGATTCCTGGAACAACCAGCTGCAGGAGTCTGGGAGTAGCGTCTCCTTGAGGACCTTGTACTCGTGATCGTCATTACCAATCGTCGGTAAGTAATTCCGAATACCGCTTGCCGAGGGCGGCGCGCCTGCTTGTGGTTTCTCTGCTTTTTTCTCCTTTTGCTGTCCGCCGAATAGCTTGAGCAGTTTGGCGACATCGTCCTTGATATTCGCAGTGTTCTCTTGGATGGTGTCAATTACCTGGCCAACTCTCTGCAGCATTTCCTTGTGTGCCTGCTGGTTGTCCTCGAGCTGGGCTGACATCACCAGCTGCTCTTCAGTGTTGCCAAGGATCGCAAATTCGGTGGCTTGCTGGAGATACTGAAGCTTCTTGTCCATATCTGCTCGGGCCCCGCCGAGATCGTCGCCGTCGCCGATAAGACCTTTCAAAAGGCCGGAAATCCATTTCTTGAAGCGGCCAAGTTCAATGTACTTGTGAGCAATACCACACATGGCGAGAAACGAGGTGAAAACCTCCATGAGGCAGTTCTGGTAGGCCTTGTCCTTGGGTAGCCTAGTCTCGAGGATGGTGATCCTAGTGAGGAAGCTATTCATGTCGTCAAAAAAGACGATGACCATGTCGTAGTCTGCCGAGACTGCTCGACATGCCTGGAGCATGAAGGTCATGGCAGTTCCGATGGCCGCAGCCGGCGGAAATGCTGGTGCAGCTGCGGCGATGACCTGATTTGCGCTCTTCTCCACGAGATCCAGGTTAGAAGCAAACAGGGTCCTCAGGCGGTCGACCTTGCCCTTGTCGTGCCTGAATTTGTGGAAATTATTCATCTGGTCGGTGCCAAAGTTAAGCATGCTCTCAACATTGTCGAATTTACGCTGTAGGTCGAATCCGACGATGCCCTTGTAACTCTTGAGAGCTTCCTTCCATAGGTCCGCAACATCGCGCTTGTCGTTTTTGAGCTGTTTTTGCAGCTCGGTGTGAGGTTTCTCATCGGCCATGGCTGGAAACCTGCAGGCCTTTTGTCCCTATCTGATTGTGTTCTGTGATTCTTGGCAGTTATATCAGAGTTGTGAAGAACACAGCTGTGCTTATATGCATGCATAGGGAGGAAACTAATGGAAAAGAGTCGTCCATGGGGATAGCGGCTTTATATGCCTGGCCGCTTTACAAGGATAAATCAACCATCAATAGGAATGCATAGAGCAGACAGCAGCTGATGCCCTAAAACTAACGTTAGTTATATAGCGTGGGACTTCATTGGTGTATCAACAAATTGGGTCATTCATCAGCTTACATGCATGAATATTCGCGCTGAGAGCCTAAAATGGATATGTTTTGCAGAGGCCGCCCTAAATTAGCTTGAAATGGCATCAAAGTTGAAAAGACGGGCTTGGTAAGATAAACATTAGCTATGAGGCTGTCAAAACAGTCAATTACATTCCCTCTATACCAAGTAAGCAAGATACCTCCCATTTGGAATCAAAATACTCCGTATACTCTCAGGTTCCATTACCAAGGTACGAAGCTGCAAACAACCGGTCATCCACATATCACCCTGTGAAACCAGAAAGTCGGCCGGTCCTATTCAAGAGTTCTAAAAACTTAGTTGTAGTTTTAGAACTCGGATGCTGTATGGAGTACATACTCGCTCCCTCTAGCTAAGTTTAAGATGGTGTTAAGTCAACGCTGTTTAGTCACTGCAGATTGTGCACTTATAATATCAGACAATAGCTGCATGCAGATACCACAGCCAGTGATAATCTGCTCAGTCATTATCCCTCCCTCCTAGGTCTCCTTCTCGGAGAATCTCACGGAATATGATGATTAGTAAAATACTATATCCAATCGTGTTGCCGCATGCTCTTCAGGGGTATGAGACGTCAAGATTGGAAGGCCAACCAACAACGTTGCATGGTCCAACGTAACCTCGTGTTCTCAATTTTTCTTTTCTTTTTCTTCGTCTCTTCCCCGCAACTAGTCGTAGTGAGAAGGTGTCATCTTTCCCTCCCCAGCTCGTCAACTTTGTCGACGTGACCCGCCATGTCGAATCCGAAGTCATCGCCACCACCCGCATCAGAGGAACATGGTCTCCATGACTCCCCATCAGCTACAACAGCCGACGAAATGAATCCCCCCATTCAAGCTACCGAGGCCCAGGTCATAGAGGATGACGCTATCAGAGACGATGATTCTGCTTTGCTCAGCGATCCGTATGTCCAACCCACCCAACTGTCAGAATGGCCGGCTCATGTGGCGCCAAAGGCAATCATCTACTGCATCGGTTGCTTCCAGTATCTTGGAATACCGCAAGTTTAAGGGTAGAACATACCATTCTGCACGCCACGAAAGTGATTATTTTGTTCCTACCGACGCGCAAACGCTTGAAAACTTCGACATCATGTAAGATGAAGCCCGTCCCTAGCGTATGTCAACAAGCGCCTATTTTGTCCAACTACAGTTGTTCATCGTAACCGCTGTTGGAAACGCCATCTTCCAATAATCCGTGTCTCAGCTTGCAGAGCCGTCGAACCACTTCTAACAGTCTTAGGCACCATTTCCTCACACTCTTGCTTAATGATAAACTTTATCTGGCCCCATTAAAGGATGATATTGCGGTCAGTGAACCACCTTGTGACGACAATCCGATTTGATGGCTCATAATCCACATATTCACTACAGAAAGTTCTCGATGTTGGTACTGGAACAGGCGAGTCCCTCTTGAACCCTTACCGCAGAAGAGCCCACTAACTTAAGGTCACATTAGGTGTATGGGCCATGTAAGTACACCTGCAGAGGGGTTTGAAATATCATATTTTGTTCACTAAACTCTTGGTTCTCTAGTGACTATGCTGACGAGCATCCTAACACTGCTGTCATTGGCACCGATCTATCTCCTGTCCAGCCCTCCTGGGTACCCCCTAACCTAAAGTTTGAAATCGACGACTGTACAAAACCTTGGACCTGGGACGAAAGCAGCTTTGACTACGTGCATGTGCGCTACCTCTTCGGTGCCATCAAGGACTGGAGCGCATTGTTTAAAGAGGCTTTCAAATCGCTCAAGCCAGGTGCATGGGTCGAATCATGCGAGTCCGAGCCGAGGTTTCTTAGCGACGACGGAACCGTCACTAACGATGGGGCTACTGCTCTCGGGGGAACGTGGAGTAACATGTTCGTCGAAGGCGGCAAGGTTACAGGGTGTTCTTTGGCGGTCATTGCAGAGGACCTGCAAATGGAGGCCATCAAGGAGGCGGGCTTTGTCAATATTCAAGAAGCCATCTATAAGGTAAGCCGAGAAGTGTCCTAATGCTTGAGAGCGTGCCGCACTAATTCTAGATAGATTCCGCTTGGCTCTTGGCCCAAGGATCCGAAGATGGCCGAGATAGGCCAGTACGCGAAGCTCAGTCTGGAATCAGATCTTGCCGGTCAGTTGTTAATCAGTTTTATTGTCTTCATGAAGCCTGACTGTGATCTATAGGCTATTCGCAGCTCATGTGGCACCACATTCTTAAATGGCCAGCCGAAGACTACCAGTTGTTTCTAATGCAGGTGCGCAAAGACCTCAGGAACAGAAGCCTGCACCCTTATTTCAGAGTGCGCTATGTCTGGGGACAAAAGCCAGGTGAACCTGCCACCGTTTAGATCCTTTCGTATTGCTTAGGCTTAGGTGGATTAGTTGAGGTTAATTTCAGGTTGATTTCTAACTATGTCCACTATTGTCTTTACGGTTGGATTAATGAACTACGAGTGACTAGCTGCAGTTAAATCAAGTTTCTATAGTAGAATGTGTTCGAAGACTCAAGCGGTGCGTATAAATGCTAAATAACATACTGTTTAAGCGTGCTTCTGATACCCAAGGTAACAACAGCACCTGCTCATGATTGTAGACTAGGCATCTTTACCCGAGCTTTTAGTGTAGTCTGGGGCTCCCAGGAATGGACACTTAGGTTTCATCATAGGCTGTCACCGACAGTGTTGCGGTAAGATATAAAATCCCTTCCAGGTATCCAGTAGTCGATTGAGTCCAGTTAGTTATTGTAGGATTTTGCAGTGTACCTTCTTTTCAGGGCTTCTTTCACCTGCCACTGTACCATAAGAGTTAGACATATCATAAAGTATCCAGCTACCTTAAATGCAGTCACTATCTAGGCGGTCCGCTATCCACAGCTACTTCGCTGCTCACGCCTTTGATATCCATAGCTATCCTGGATGTGGGAAGCTATGTTGATAGTGCAAGTCCTCAATTAAGCTTACCTCAAGGTAGTCGGGCTAAGAGCAGCGGGGCCGATCACGTTACGTCTCGTTCCACCTCTGCTAAGCAACACTAACTCCTTCTGGTATCTGGAGAAAGTCAAGGCGTAACTCTCAGGCACGGAGCCACGGCCTCGGAGCCGTATCCCTCAATCCCCCCTTCACACTCGTATCTCTTGACGTAGTACAGTATGTACATACCGAGAATGCTCCGTTTAAGCTTGGTATATAAGAAGGCAGCCCGACAGGTGGATTGATTCCATACTTACGTGTTATTTCAACCTTACTTCATCCTCGATCTCTATTCGTTTCTACAAAAGAGTAAAATATACCTATCACTTGTCTGATAAAACTTGGAAGAATATCTTATTCTAACTTATTTTTAGTGTCTAGAAAGATTGTTCCTCTTACTATTATTAAGGGCGCCGGTCATGAGCACATCCCTATCCCGGAGGGCGACTGTGCCGTTATCGCCGACTTTCACTCAATTCAATCCCAGAGAACCGACTCTACCCCTTATTTGACCACGGGATTCTATAGAGTTGTTCCTGGACCTACTCGATATGGATCTTACGACTATGAGGAGACTAAATATGTTCTCCGCGGTCAAATCGATGTCACTGTACGGGTTTAATGGTCTCACAGGTCTTAGTTATGAATGAGACTAATAATGTGTAGGATGAAGCCACCGGCATTACCCACCATCTCGTTGCAGGAGATTGGGCTTTCTTCCATGTTGGGTCAAAAGCGCAGGTTAGTCACTTCTACTCTAATTAACTTGTTGACACTGGCTGATCCATTTATAGTTCTCGACAAGATCTGAGGGCGTTGCTTTTTATGCTGTGACTCGGCCAATGAATGATGGTCATCCTAACCTCAAGGGCCGTGAGGAGAGCACATCAAAGCTGTAAAGGTCATTTTTGATATAGACCTCCCACTATAGTCTATGAATAAATTGCCCTTAGTGATCTCCAGCACAGGTTCTTCCATAGTGAAGGACAGAGGCCACGATGCGCCAATATTGCTCCCAGCGAAAATAAGAATTAAGGATCTATATTGTTATGCCAGTGTGGCAACCACCAACTATCTCGTCCTGGCCCTCCTTTCGCTTCTCACGCGCCTCAGAACCATATCTACAACCTTTACCTGTAGTACAATATCTCGGGCACCATATCATCCCGTCCTTTGAGGTGTACGAGGAGTCAAGGAAACATTGAGCGAGCCTCTCTGCTAAAGAAAGCATCACGGGCCCACGGCTCTTGTTAGCTTAACAGCTTCTCCTTTGTCTCATCCACTTTTCGATACCATCGAGATTGTCTTGAAGCCTTTCGAGTTACCATCTTGAAAGTATCTCATACAATGCCTTCTGTCATAGCATTAACTTGATGATCACATGTCCAGCTGCCCGTAGCATTTCCTCCCATTATAGTCAACTACGGAACTTGGGTGCTTGGATTAGTGGCATTTGTTGCCTACCACAGCGCTGCGAAAGAGCAGGTACATGTATATATCGCTGATTTTATCAGAATTCTCAGAGCATGGAAAGGTGGTACGCAAAAGTCTTTGGGTCAATACGAAGGGAATCGAGAATTTTTCTTGGTTTTATGAGATCCGCCCTCATTACAGTGCAGCCTTGATTTATTCAATATAGTCGCTCTAGCTATGATGTTATTTCTTACTAGCAAATTCTCCCATCTATAAGTATATAACAATTGCTTACATATGTAAGCCAAAATGGCTGTCATAGGGCCGTCCTCATTCTTTAGGACAAGTCTCCAAAATGCTCAAAACCGAAGCCTCTAAAGCCCCCATATCAACCAATTCCCTCAAGAAGTCCATAAGCCAATTCTGACAGTTGTCTCCCTATTCCACGTTATTAGCTTATTTATCAGCAGTATGGTGGAAGTCTAGTTACCGCAAAGGGATCAAGTGGGTTCGGGCTCCTGCCAGGGGCTTTAAGAGACTGTGCAGTTTGTTCAACATGACTCAGCCTTGCATCGTCCATTATACCCAGCGTAGTACGGGTGAATCTCCTCTTCGTTTTGCTGATATCGTACGAGGGTTTCATCTCAGGATGGAACCCATGGAAAGGGGAACCTATAGCATGGAAAACTTTGCCAACGTTCCCTTGCTCAGTGGTTGTGACCATGATCGCCCAATGAGCTGGAGCCCTTCGACGACCCTGGTCATGGTAAGCAATCAAAGAAAGGTAAAGAACCATTCTGATGCTAGAGATAGGCACTATGATGGAGAATCACAGAGAGGCGCCAGTGCGCATTCAGGGTTCCAGGATAAGCCTAGGTCTAGACTGACGTGAAAAGGAGAGATCCAAGGTGACTTTTCTGTCTAAC
The DNA here is from genome assembly GCA_017140175.1 of Fusarium staphyleae. Taxonomy (NCBI): domain Eukaryota; kingdom Fungi; phylum Ascomycota; class Sordariomycetes; order Hypocreales; family Nectriaceae; genus Fusarium; species Fusarium staphyleae. Next base: position 38,999 of record JADDON010000338.1, read on the forward strand.
AATGACAATACGGTAGAAGTGAAACTGGTAATGGAAGATGCCTATTCCGAGCATTTTTATAGCCACTGTGAATAATAGACAAGGCAACCTAAACTTTGACAGGGGAACTTGGACGGGGTCGGCCAAGGTCGGCGCAAGATGAAACATGTCGCATCCAGGCTACAACTTATTATCGGCGCCAAAGAATGGGGAATCAGGCATCTGCAGACGTGAATTAATAACTAAGCCAGAATGCAAAATATGCTTGACAAATGATAGCTGGCTTCTGAGGTGGAACGAGGCTCAGTGTCGAGCGAAGATGACTCGAGCCGCCAGCTCCCAGGCCCCTGTCACTTAAACATCCAATCAGTCCCTGACACTGAAACATCCAATACATGGTAGATGGGTCTTGTTTGAAGAGCCCAGTCGCCAACAAATCTACTAGTAGTTGAGAGACTGATGAAAAGGTGTCAAAATAGATCGTTGGTGCCTGGTCGTGATGGAAGAACTTGAGAGAGCTCAGGCGTAAGCGCTGACCTCAACATAGTTTGGATCCGGATACCACTGGCTACCTTGCTAACCGAGGGACCAAAGCCCGATCACGCTACAACTGATGTTCCGACCCGACCCCTCCGCATACAACTCATGGATGATGCTCTTTTGTTCTCATGCAAATCAAGACCAAAGAATGTCACCAAGTCCGACTGTCTCATTGCCTTCTCTTCCCTCAAAACCAACTGTGATCTTTCAAAGCTCTTCTTTCTTCTCTCGAGATCATGGACACCAGCTTCCCACCCTATCCGAAGTGCTAGCAGCAAGTGCAGTCCAAAACTCCTCCGAAGATCATGAAAAAGCCAACCCTCCGCCTGTCTTTTTCCAGTCTTTAGGCCTTGCGGTCAAGTTTGGTCAAGATGAAACTGTCAGTATCGCCGAAGGTCAATGTCTCTGGGCTCTTGGGCGACTACTTCCAGAAGTCCCGGTTCCGGAAATATACGGCTGGTCCACCGAGAATGGCTACGTGCTTCTTTATATGGAGATGGTGAAAGGCGTCACCGTCGAGAAACGTTGGCCATCAATGACTGAGGATGAAAAGATGTGCTTCTGGGGCACACTCAAATCTGTAGCCTCGAGTCTGCGGAAGCTGTCTCAAGATCCTGATGATCGGTTTCTTGGTAAGTGACATAGCAACATGCGTGGTGTGTCGAACTTGGACTAATAAATGTGAGGCCGGATTGATCGTAGCCCTTATTATGACATCTCTATTACCAATTCTAACAGGCCTCCAGCCGGTCCTTTCACCTCTGTCAAGGGATTCCATGACTGGCTCTCGATCATGATCAGGCAAGGCGTTGGAGAGCACTGGCCAGGAATGAAGCCAGAAGAGATCCCTGATCCCTATCGTGAAATGCTTCCAGACGACGCACAAGTTTTCTTCACCCATGCCGACCTCCATCCCAGCAATATCATAGTCAGCCCCGACTCTCCGTCTACGATCGTGGCACTTATTGATTGGGAACAGTCAGGATGGTATCCTGACTATTGGGAGTTTTGCAAGGCCGAATACACAGCCGAAATTGGTTCAGAATGGCATGGATATATGCTGAGATTCTTAGAAGAACCTAAAGCGCTGGACGGATTTATTGAGTATACTAGAGCACTGGGTTATTGAGCTTCATTGTACCTTACTGTCTTTGAAACTCACAGTTGGCGGAATAGGCAGTGCCATTTGTTATGGCATCGTGATAAACGACTTCTTGACTGAGACATGGTATCTGCTTAACGGAAATCTTTTAAGGCGAAAAGTATGCTAGAAGTTTTATATTTCTTCATTGCCGTCTTTAGCATCAGCCGGATGTCGCTCCTCACACCCTACGTCTTGAAGATGTAACACGCTTGCCTAGCTCGCCTGAATTTGCCACCTTTGCCTCTATTTATATGTTACCACGCCACTCTCACACAGTTACTTGAGTCTGGTGGAATAGAGACTGAACCTGTCCTGCGTAATACTGCCTTGAGGCAGCGATAGGTCGTGTGCATGAACCGTCTAGCTTCGTGACACATAATAAGTATAGTCAACTTTCCATAAACATGGTAAGCAGTGTATTGATTTACCAGTAGTATCATATGCAATTATAAGTTTCGGGCATCTCTGCACAGCCTCCTCTTGCAGGAGGGGTCGGTGAGCCATTCGCAGAATAAGACCACTTTGCGATTTTCGAAGCCAGCACCGCAACAAACGAACCGCATGAGTATATGTGCAGAACCAGATGAGTGACCTCGTCAAGAAACTTCTTTAATAGCATTCTCGTATCTTTTACAATGTCCTTTGCATCCTCTATACCAAATTCTTCTATTACAGATTCGACAGTAATGCTTGCGTCGAATCCCAACTCTTCTCCGACGCCTAGAAGAGCTTCAACAGGGGGGGAGCCACCGAGGAAAATCAGATGCTTTATGGTCGTCGAAAAGGCTCCATCGCATGGCAGCACTCCATGCTACTCTGCCTGGGAGGCCGAGGAATACTTTACTGACCCAGAACCTCCCAGTCGGCCGCGATGGGGCATCCAGATCTACGACACCACACCACACAGCGACCAAGACGAAGATCGTCTCAAGAGACTTGTTTTGAGACTGCACCAAGAAACTTGGGATGAACGTGGAGCTACAGGGCGTGATGCCCCAGACCGGATTGATCTCTATGGTCTTGCCATGTCTGATGCTACTTCCTTGGAAGATCGCGTGGAAAGGTGCAAAGCCCACAGCGTTGCTGAAACTGCGACTCGCAACGCTACAGGTAGATCGGACTTTTACATCCCCAAGATAGTTGATCAACTCAGTCAAACTCAGCGGGCTATCCTCGTCATTGATAGACCAGAGACGGAATGGGACGAGGAAGATGGTGGGTTCTTGAAAGTCAAATGGGATAGATCAAGTGTTCCAGCCCAGGACACGGTGGCTAGTCAGGAGTGCAAGCAGCAGAACTGGGTATATCGTTACAATTATACGAATCTTCCTCGGGTTTTGGGCACTATGAGGGAGTCTATCGAGTCGTTCGAAGACTACTATGTGCATGTCGGACTCCTGGAAAATGAACTAAAAGAAGCAGCCCGGGGTGGATTGCCACTTTCCGCTGTCGAGTAGATATAAGAGTAGCTCACGATATATAATGTTGACGGAGGTTGTGTCATTTTTTCTTCATGACATAACGTAGTTTATACATAGCTCAGCCCGGGGAAGACCAATGAATACTTTCTTTGTTTAGTAGGGCTGGATCTTAATCAACTGATTCTAAATATGGAGATTAAAATAGGAACACAATATCGTCGGAGTTGATCACTTTCCTGGGCTATGTTCAAGTGTGAGAGGGCTATGTTTGTGAGCTCCGAGGATTCGGGTGCCGCGGTGCGCTGTCAACTCACCGCAGCATGAATAGAATCCTGAATCCGTAGATCTAATAAGCTCCCAGCCCCGTGCGCAGCGTGTTTCTACGTCCAGCCACCATCCACAAGAGGAGATGATTCGTCCAGTTGTCTTCGAACCCTGCTTGTCAGATGCCAAGACCTACCAAGCCCACATAAGATCAGCAACAGTACAACGGTAAAACGCAATCAATGCAAGGCTATACCATCATCAGTAATGGACTGGGGGTATTTATTGATCTGTTGATCATGCTCCGACTTGCCGCGAGGTTGGGTCTGTCATAAATTACCTCTCGATCTGCCCCTCTAAACATCCGCTCAATCTTCAACTCTACTTTTGAACCATTCATAACAATGCCTTCAATCACAAACATCTTCACATCTCTGGCTTGCCTTGTAGCAGTCACCATCGCGTTACCTACCGCGTCCCCCACCACCTCAACAGGCACGGCCCCAGACAGCACGCAAGGGAAATGTCCTTCAGGCTCAGGGCTTACCCGTCACCAACCCTCCGCCATGTACAACATATTCCCAAACCACCCTGATCTCTCCAAAGATGCTTCAGGATTTCATCTAGAGACCTATAACAATGCTTCTCAGGTTGAGCAGGTTGTTGCATTTAGTGGGATTCCCGCTGAAGCCAAAGACTGCAGCCTTGGATGGGCACAAGGAAACAGAATCGAACGAGTCTTCATCGTCAAAGGAGGCGATGCTTTGTCTGGAGTTAGACAACTATCAGGCTTCCCCGAGAAAGGCGTCACATATAACACGATCAAGCCCTTTGACGATGGCAAGAAGGATGTTGGAGGGATAGATATGACCAACTGGGATGATCTTGAGCCCCAGAGTCATATCACTGGTGGCGTTGATTGCGCTGAGGCTTTGTATTTCAAGGTCGCCCTCCGAAACGGCAACGGCAACACCAAGGTTTTTCTTGGACAAGACAAGAATAACGGATTGTATATCACGTACTCTTGCTAGGCTGTAAGGGATGAATGGTGCACCAGGAACGATTTTGACATGATCTAGAATTAGGGAAGCATAATATCATAGTTGGTAGGCGTTTTGGACATGATTTCTTTAAATCGTTTGGATAGATGGCTCTAATTACTTGAAGATAGACAGACAATTGTATATATTTAATATTCATACGCCACATATTGTTTTACTCGGAACATCTATAAGTCTATACTATGTCACTGACTTAGTATCCACGAATCACACTTTACCTCGGGACTGTCTATATGCTACTTGTTGACAGTATCATTCTAGCATATATATAGACCACGATTAATAGCCCAGGTTACCCAGTTAGATCATTTTTCGAGCAGCCTATAGATATTAATGCCGATCAACCCAAAATTTCGTTGTACAAGAGTGAAGACCGCTGTATATAGCAATGTGTTGAGTGATAAAATGCAGAACGCGATACACCTCGGTGGAAAGTTGAGGCTCATAGTTATATGATTCACTCTAGGATACAAGTACGTACCAATCAAAGACACATGAGGTTGTTGAAAATGCTGTTCTTTTCGAGGGAGCATGGCTAACCAGCTGGGCACTTGGGGCAAAAAAGAGTTTTGTTCAAAGGTGGTTAAATTGAAGCTGTCTTCAACATTATATTTACAACATGCTGAGCTAAGAATACAATATATCGTGCGCTATTATCTTCTGCCTTCAACCTCTGCAGAAATCCGCAATTTTCCAGAATCATACCCGTCTTTCGAGGCATATTTAAGGAAGGGCAGCAGGGGCGTACTTCTGATCGGGCTTGACGATCTTGGCGCCGGCGAGCTGGGCATCGGTGTAGGCAGCATAGATGATCTGCTTCTTGCTGCTCACGATGGAGACAGTGGTGAAGGCGTTGGCGTCGCCGAACTGGTTGCTCCAGCCGGAGGTGATGGTGAAGTCGCCGCACTTGGAGGGGCCGCCGTTCTTCTTGGAAGCGTTGGGGCCCTTGATGTCGTATCGGCACTCAGTGACCTTTCCGGAGCCGATATCGATGCCGAACTTCCAGTTGCAGATGGAGTTGTCGGCACGGCAGTAGCGCTTGAGGTCCTTGACGGTCCACTGGGGAGAGGCAGCCATCATAGAGACGCTGTCGGCGGCGGGGGCAGCAACAGCGCCGGTGGCGGAGAGGAGAGCGATGATGGGGGCAGAGAACTTCATGTTGACGGTTTAAGCTGAAGCTGGTTGAGGGTAAGTAATTTGTGGTAAGAAAGAGATGGTTGATGGCTTTGACTGACCTGTGAAGTTGAAGAAAGGTGTTTATAGTTGGGTTTATGGATAGGAGTTGAGAGATGAGATTGTTGGTTGATGAGAAGAGTCCATTGTCGGCTGCAACAGACGCATTATATAGTAAAGGGCCTCAATCTGCTCAAGCTCTCGGGCCATGAGCTTCTAGAGCTACCCATCCCAAACGTCACAGCTCCGAACTGGCAGGAGTGAGACCCGGCTAAGCTGCTCCGTTCAGATCAGTCCGAGAAAGTAGTCCCACCACTTGGAGGCACTTCGTTCTAGATTGATCCACACTCAGATGAATGTAATAGCGGTGTGCTCAGGCTGCTAATACATGACTAGTCTGACTCGTTATTTCTGTCAGCCTGTGAGTCTCGGCCACCAGAGACAATCTATTTTAAGGCGTCGCGCGCACAAGCACATGACGTCGCGACTGAGCTCGTCCAGAGAAATACGAGCTCTCCTGCTGGAAATCCAACCCTTGCATCTCGTATTCACAAGTCAGGTCAATGCTGCTGGTTCGACTCGTTCTTCCCCACCAATACGATCGAACCAACCACGGCAAACCCCTTATGGGGATTGTCGCTGATCTCCGAAGAGGCCGATGCATGGGTCCTTCAATCTCGTCCCATCTGCGGCACTTTATTCATTCCCCGTTGCCTAACGCGATACTCGTTCCTGGGCACTTGAGTCCCCTACAAGTTTCAACCTCTCGGGTCTTCCGTCAGCTAGGCAAGTCTAGGGAGGCCGAAGTGGATAGAACGCCTAGAATGTATTGCATACCCATTGAACCCCCAAAGCTTCGGGGCGCGGGGACCTCGGCATTCCCAATTAATAGCGTCTTCGGGATTGCTCCCGCAGATCTCACAGCTACGTCAAGCTCCCAAACTAGACGACATGCCGGAATGATGTAGCCCGGGGAAGATAGCTCTACTAGGCAGTGCATGTGGTTGAAGATCACAATAAAGGAATCTCGTATATCGGGCACCGCTGCTCTTGCAAGCTCGAAAGACAGAACCTGGTATATTCTGAAACGCGCAAACCCACGCTTTTCCATGATAATGTCACTGAATTTCTTGATGCTGCAAGGGCGGGTCATTCAAAGAATCTTTGAGTACCTGCAGGCTGATTCCACAGGCAAGACGTGCCGAGACTCGCGTATCGATCAACATGTGGATACGAGGAGTTAGGAGAACAACGATCAATTCCTAGTGATTCAGTTGCTTGATAGACTTGGGGTTCAGTGGCGGTGAAAGCAGTGCCGTTGAACCGGCCATGCTCATACGAGCTGCTTTCCCAGTCGTGAATGCCTCACTCATCTCAACAAAATGGAGAAGAGGCTAGCGTGAAACCAGGCATAAACTCAACATGGACAGAGTTTCCGCTATTGAACAGGAGCACGCATCCTGGTCGAAAACCGAGTAATGGTAAACTTGAACACCCGTAAACGAGACATCGTATGTTCGTTGATCAAGGTACCTCGATGGCGTTGAATCTTGATAGTGATTTTGAAGAAGTGGCATTGTGTCGACTGGGCACAACAACGCTGTGGGCACGGCCAGATAATAGTGTTCTCTTTTTGCCAACAGTCAATTGAAGTAATAAACTTTTAACAACCGACCAACTTCGTTAAAACGATCAGTATCTCGTTCTCCTAGCAGGTATCAACAAAGACTGCAGCTATTTCGAACTTAAGGGCTTGTAAAGGTGAAACGTGTACTCTGTACTCTGTGGTCTGATACTCAAGCCGAGTTAAGTGATTCTTCTAAAGAAAGGAACATCTACGGAGTATCGTATCCTGGGCGAGCACTTCACTGCTCCGGTGCTTGCAGGCACATACGTCTTATGTAGCTACTCCTTTAGATGTGGGTTCGAGATTCTTAAAAAGGGATATGTTAGATCATGGCAAGGCTTTTCTGTGATCATTGAATCACTCATCTGAAAGATCCTTGAATTGGGCTGGACCAAGCTCTCGCGTGAAAAAGTTCGCATACCCTACAGAAGGTCACTAATAGCCTCCAGTGGTACTAACGGCATTGATATCCCCAGATAAAAGACCATATATATAGTATTGGAGTTTCGACAAGAGATAAACAACAGATAAATAATCCTCAACGTATTGTTGACGTTAAACATGTCGCCATGGCTCCTCGGGCCACCCTCTCTGGGCTCAATCGACCAATACCAGACAATAAGAGCTCAGGCCTTATACAATAGCTATGGCTAGTATCGATGATAGTGAAGAATCCAACATCCAGAGTGGACATGCTGGGGTCATCTGCCAAGAGAATTTTACATCATCGTACAGGCTCATCCTTTCGGGGGCGGGTTCTAAGTATCGGGCCGTACCGCAATGGAGAAGTTCTCGTATGATTTCAGCTTCGTAATAGATCATGACGAGTCGCAAATCATAGCGGTCTGTCCCAAACAAGTCTAAGAACTCAACGTGGACTTACTTTCTTTGCAAAGTATCTGTTATTTACAATAACCACAGCAGCACAACCTTCGCACTAAGCCAATATCACAGCTCAAGTCATCGTATAACGGCTACACTCCCTCATAGTGCTTTACGTCCAGATGCCTTCCAATTACTAAGATATATAAGCTACTGTGTCACAATTCCTAATCATGACCTAAGAAATAAGTGACATTGTTACGAGATTACGTCGGTAAAGCCGTAGACTCTTGTATTGTAGTCTCGTGGGTACAATCGACAAGGTTATAGTTGTCTGTAAAAGGACAAGAACTCAAATGTGTAATTGGAAACCCAGTAGGTGGCTGGTACTTTTGCTGTGTTGATATACGATGCTCCACAGGTAGAAAAAAGCTCGATAGATATGCCAGGTATAAGCAAACGTATATGAGGGTAAAGCCAAGTATTACCACCTCGATTCACTTACGGAGAAAGGCTTGTGTTGGAGAACCATGCTGGTAAGCACAGCTTGAGAACATTGAGGTTCATTTATCGACATTCGATAAGCTTAAAAGCAAAGATACTGCTATCTCTTTTTTGAATGTAATTTTGGGCTATTCAAATAAGATCGGCTGCCCTCTTAATGCCCTCAATATCTCCGCTCTCGCTCCTATAGCATGTACTGGAGGCAATACTTCGATTATGTAAATGGCCGACACCCGGCCACCTGCGACCCCAGATAACCAGCTGTATTGCGCTCGTGTTTATTGTTCAGTTGGTTAGCAAGACGGTCTAGTCCAACCTCTTCCGTTGTATCTCAAAATCAGGAAGAATAAAAGTCGCCTCGGCAGTGACATCTAGAATCGGCCACTGCACTAGGGTGACCGCTCCTCCTATCTACGCCGGTGTGTTTGATCGAGAAGTGTCTCTAATGGCAGATGCCGGACAGTTGTCGCAAGACTTGAGCGCAAAGCTTAGTCTCGTAGTCAATCTACTGACCGGCGATTGGGAGAGAGAGGTCGCTGGTTGTTCTGTATAAAATAAGGGGTGAAGGGCAACGCCCGCATACTCCTCCAGCTGTGTCCAGATTTACTTCCTAATCTCTGTTCCTAACTTGGTATCGCCAAGCAGTTGAATGGTTTGATTCTCTGAATGAGTAAGGCCCTTGCCCAACTTGCTACAACCGAATCAAACATCGGCATCAAACATTTGAGATCCTGATTCAATCAGAGAAACCTTTTATCCATTATCGCGAGAAGCCTCTTACTACTAAGTGATTGCCTGACCGTTACTCCGGGGATAATGCTAGGACTGATCATAAGGAGGTGTCTGACAAAAGGAGACCCCGGAGACTGTTGGAACAGAGTTCAGGTTTGCTGGTGAGTTGGCTAGGATGCGTTCTGTAGGCCAGGCACCAGTTTCTCTCATCTGCTCCTGGCAGAATGTAAATCACTTCATCAAATCTGCAAGGCAGCATCCGAGGCCGAAAGCTTTCTCATGTCACGATTCCTACAGCGCTTAATGTCAAGCAGGCAGTGGTTTGGCCTTAGGTGAACGCCCGACAGTCATGGAGGATTGCCGAAGCAGCGGACTCGAGATAAGACAACTCTCAACTCCATTCACCTCTTTTCGTCTGAACTAAAAGTCTAAAACGATAGAACTCCCCTGATCATTATCATAGCGACACGGACTGCAATGCCGTGTGTCGTTCAGCGCGATACATCGCAAGGCGATAGTCTGGAGTTGTAATGAAAGCACCCAGACGTGGCCTGGCCCTTCGCCCTGCCACACACATTGTCGGCAAGTGTGTCGTCTCCAAAGCACAAGTTGCGTGGATCAACACCTGTCAAAGGAGGTGGTGCTGACAGACCTATTTGAAGTCATTGGGCCAGCACTTCTCCTTTGGCCAGAGCTTCTGGTCATGAGTCTCGGCATGGACCTCGAGCTGGATGCGGTTGGTGTTGACAATCTCCTTGCGGCAATTCTGGCACTGGAGCACCAAACCTGTTAATGTTGTAAATGCGCTAAAGACGAGGCCTCACTCACGATGGATGTAGGCTTGGGGGCCTTGACTGGCAGACCGTTGGCCTTGACAGGAGCACGAGTTCCGGCAGCCTCAGCCTTCTTGTGCTCTTTGGTTCTCTGCAAGAGTTGAGAGTCAGCTCCCTGTCATCAGGATAAGGGTAGGGTCAAGGTTAAGCGCTAGACGTACTCGGTCTTTCTTCGAGATAGGCATGACGGCGACGGATAGTGATCAGTAAGAAAAATGAGTCTGTTCGCTCGAGTACAAATGGTCTCTCTGCCTTGGATGGTGAATCGCTGTATTGTAGATAACCTCAAAGTACCGTGATACTCAGGAAGAGAGTGAAAATTCAAAGTTGTGGAGATCAAAGAATTGCCCGGGCATCTCCGAACACGTAAGCCACACTAATCCTAATCCGGCATCATATGCGCTAACCGTTCTAGGACTCTTTTCTCGCAAAGGCATGAGACGAGGTATTTATCTGCACTCAATCCGATCCTAATGTTTTGGTATGGTAAGTTTACTGTTGTACTTTTCGTTGTTTTCCTACGTATTCTCAGCTGATGTTAGACAATAGTGTGGAACCAGTGCTGTGACTTACCGTTCACTGTTATAGCGGAGACTGGACATACGAACACAAATATCCTTGAAGCCAGGGTTTGTTGAGAATATTTGAAGTCACTTTCAATATTTGACATTTTAACTCTCATATAGTAAATACGAGATAGCAATACAGGGTGAGCATGAAATAGGTGTTGTAGAGGTAGTATAGCATGTTGTCGCAGGCTTACTCCTATGTCATTTCGAGACATGCCACGCATTTCAAGAGTATCACTAGTTTTCCCTATCCGTAGATGCTAGACAAGTCATCGGAGATAATAATTATCTTGTACTTCGAGCCAATGGACATGATACCTCTGGGGTGCCGAGAAGATAGCATAATTAGCACTGGTCGTCTCAACTTCTTGGACGATAACAACGTGATGACGATGTTCGGCTGGGTGCCCTATAGCATTGTAGTGTATCGTTTTAGTCTATAGCAGTGACACGGCTCAGGAGTACGGCCAAATAAGATATGAATGTCTCGAAATATGGACTTGACTCGCATATGTATGGAAACGAGAGAGCAACGGCTATGTGATTTACTAAACATATAGTACTGAAGTCTGGATACCGTTTGTAAACCAATGTCGATAGGAGCACCATATACTACTGAGCGGAGAACCCGAGTGCCAAGCGTGTATTGGAACTATATTTCACTTCCATACGGCAGAAATAGAGGCGCAGTAATAGCATCGCACGAGTATCGTACCACATAAGGGCTTGGTGTCTCTTCGTTGCTGACAATGACTTGTCCGCTCGGGGTCGTGACGGAAAAGTAAAAGCCGCCACCGTACTGGGCTTGACCGTACACAAAACGAATGGGCACGTATGTCCTGGCAGCCAGGTCGATGCTGAAGCTGGCTCTGCCAGCAATATGGTCGGGCTGGTTGTACAGAGCCTTAGCATCAGAGTTCTCGTCGGTCCAACCAGCATATGCTTTTGCGCCAATCCATAGGTAGACGGCATCGTTGGCATAGGGAATATCGATAGTGTAAGTGCCTGTCTCACAAGCGTAGAGATAGGCATGGTGGTTCAGAGCGAAGAAGTCGAGCTGGAGGTTGGTTGCGGAGCCGTAGATGGGACCAGGAACATTCGCAGAGCCTGGCTGATACAGACCACCAACATACGGTGTAGTACCGACGTAAGCCGGGTTGACACTCTTGAAAGAATCGGGATGGAAGGTTGAGTAGGTTGTGTCGCTGTTACGAGCTGGGTTGTCGTAGTAAGCCCAGTCGAAGCCAAGATTGTTACATGCTGAGGGTGTAGGGCAGAGCGACGGGCTTGATGATGTGGTTGTGGTTGTTGTTTCTACACTGCTGGTGGTGGATTCTGCCGACAGAGTCTTTGTCGTGTCAGCGGAGGTGAGCTCAGATGTAGTAGACTCGGCTACAGTCGCGGACGTAAGTTTGGTACGGGAGACTCCCACTTCGCTAGTCTTTGTAGTGGCTCGAACACAAGGGCCGGCTTGAACTCCAATCATGCCGACACCAGCAACTGCGGCCAAAAGGCGCATCGTATTGACGATCATTGTGTTCGCCTAGTAAGAAACGATAGATATTTTACGATATACTGACGTCTGGAACACCAGGATTAGGGACAACGGATTAGCTTTCTCTTTAAGTAGAGTCAGTTCTGTCTTCTCAACGACATTATTTTCTTCTCAGCTCGCTTATGATTAATTCCCCCGCGCCAGCTGTATGGCACTATCGATTTCGCCAATATTTAACCCTAGACATCAGCTATCAGCTAGACTACACTATTCCGAAGAAGGCCGCTCTCTCCCTATGTGCAACTTGGCCTAATTTAATATGTTGACATTCGATAATTAGGATCTTCAAACCCCTAGTCGAGCTGAACAATGACTTTAGCGACGAGAATTGCCTCGTGGTTGGCTGATTGACGTATGATTGCTCTACGTACGGAGTAGGATATTCACATTTTGGATCGATCACTAACAAGAAGCTGACTCCTGAAAAAACTGTGAACGAGATTGACGAACTTGATATTGCCATAACACGTTCATCGACTGCTGACAGTGATCATGCCACCTGTTTGGTTTACTGTACTATTCAATCCCATAACTCTGCTTGGTAATCTCGCCAATGATAACAGTAAATACTATTGATACAGGGGACTTTATCTATGTGTTTAGTAGTGATATATACTTCATACTCGGAGTTTCTACCAAGGTTTGGGCGAGATTGGAATCTCGATGGAAAATTAATTGTCGAGTGATACTTAGGGTTTCCCTCCTTGGCTGGTCAATCAGAATGTGTAGCTATCTTGAAGATATAACCATATCAAAAATTAATTCAAGTAATACGCTATGCTCTACGGATAGAGTCAACCCTATGCGACAAACTACACACCACTAGATCACCACACCAAATATATGATTGTTCGATGTGTGATTTAGAAAAGTCGGATTGGAGCGACGACAAGCAAGGGCCATATACAAGAATAACATTTCACAACGAGAATGAGCGAGCCATAACACGTCAATATCATAACTCATAGGCGTTAGAGTATGCTGCCACGTGTAAACGATAAGAACTACGCTCACCACATCTAACTGCAAAGACTTACAAAGTAGTGAAGTATAAGAGAGCAGGACTCGACCGTAGACACAATCAAATGATCGTGAAGTCGCAGCGGTGGCTGGAGAGTACACCGAGCATAAGAACGACAACAGCATAATCATGATATAGAGAGGCTTAGACGAAAACAAGAGTTTTCTAGCCTCATATGGCCATTATACCTCAAGAAACTGAGCTCACTTCTGGAAAACCCGTGTATGAAATGATGGACCCCAATACCACGTATGCACTTGGGCTTTTCTGCTTTCTTTTGTTGTCGTTATTAAACGCCTGCTGGTATAGCTACGACCACATGGTATAGCTCAGTATTGAAGTTGAACGTGATGAAACATTGATAACTTGCATCATTAACCGGATCACATGGTATGTCTATTCGGAGTCCGTACTCGCCTCAAGGATCAAATCACTTCCCGATAGTTTGATATTCTTAGATATTACATCGTACCGATTGCACTGTGATAGTCTGCCTATAATAGATATACTCGGCTTACAGGCGTGTCATAGCATCATAGGAACTGAATTAGAAGTAAATAAATAAGACAGTAACGTGAGTAATCTCCCTGTAGAAAACCTATGGAAAGAAATTGGCTTCAAGAAGTAGTGCTGACCACCGGTGCCCGGTTCCTTACTCAAATGCTTTCTGGCTTCCTAATAATAGAAAGGAAACCCTTGAGATAACTTGGTTCGGACAACGAAATCACACAGACACCAAGTAGAGGAATCGGTGTTATCAATGTCAAGATTAACAAGTATTTCAAGTAATAGGGAGTGTCATCACTGATCAGCATGGTGTGGACCTCAGTGTTGTCCCAGTGGTGGTTATACGTAGCCAGATGGTACATACTACCGGTAGCCCATATCATGCACGTGGCGGCCAGACAGAGTGTTTCTCATAGCTTTCGGATGGTTGGCACGTTTTTAAAAGCTGAGAGGAATGAATAGAGGTTGGCCTTCCATCAGGGTATGACACAAGTTACACTCCGCTCGTGTGTGATCTCGGATCTGATAGAAATATAGGGCCACCACAATAGTTCACCAGTACATACGACCATACCCACTGGAGAACTCGGGATCCCGTCCGCTCTCCCATAGATAAGCCNNCCCGCTGTTGTATGTTTTTGCTTGTCCATGAGAAGACTTTTTGCTTGTGTGTGTGGTGCTTCCTTTTTCCAGCTATAAGTAGTAGTTCACAGGTTGCGACAGAATACACACTTTTAGCAAACCTGGAATTTTCCGTGATACACTAGACTTAGTTCATTTGAAGCACTACCACGGGACTCATGCCGTATTGTCGGTGATGGTAAGTCCCCGCTGCTTTTGGCATTTTCTACAACTGGTACGAATGCGAATAAAACCCGAGATAGTAGTGATACTATCTATGAAGTTTCGGCTCCGGGCAACGGCGACCTGAAGGAGGTATAGGAAGATAATGAATGTATGTGCTTTTGCTTGTTGTAAACCAATTTGTTTATTTTTCATAAAAAGCATTTCCATCATTGGTGGAACAACAGCTCTCTCGGCGAGCTCGGGCACTAAGCATACATACGAATATTTTCACCATGTCTCCCCTGTTTCAGGTTGCAGTTGAACGGCGCCACGTCCTTTAGCATCCAAGTCTAGAAGCATTAGATCCGGAAACCAATCCCGTTCTGAGTTTCACCACCGTAATTAGAGAGTAAACTGCACGATGAATACGATCAAAATCGTATCACCAGCTCGTCGTTCTTTGACTTAAATGCCCATGTAGTCCCCTGCGTAGTCGCTCGAGCTACAAGTCTACTCTCCATTCATTCTCCAATTTCTTTCTACATCATTCATTTCAAAGAAAACCTTCATTGTCACTTTAACTCACTCTCTTTCTAACACTTTCACTTCCAAAATGCAGCTGACTTCTTTCTTCGTCTCGGCTCTCCTCGCGGCCTCTGCGGCTGCATCTCCGACTCCCACCCTCGATAAGAGAGCGCAAACCATGTGTGGTGGCTGGGGTACTGTGCAAACTGCTGGGTACACCGTTTATCACAACAACTGGGGCTCCGGTGCGGCCAGCTCGGGGCACCAGTGCACGACCTTTGACAAGGTCAAGAACGGTAACTCGTTCGTCTGGTCCACCGAGTGGAGCTGGGCTGGTGGTGCAGGCCATGTCAAGTCATACGCCAATGTCGCCCTTGAGAAGGTCAACAAGAAGCTCTCCGAGATCAAGTCCATTCCTTCCAAGTGGACCTGGAGGTAAGTTGTGGGTTCATCGATCCAAGACGAAACCTGACTCAAACTCTCTAGATATACTGGAACCAAGATGATCGCCAACGTCTCCTATGACCTCTGGCTTGCGCCTTCAGTCGGCGCCAACAACCAGTACGAGATCATGGTCTGGGTTGGAGCTTACGGCGGAGCCGGCCCCATCAGCGCCACCGGGTCCCCTATTGCCACTCCCACTGTTGCCGGCAGCAAGTGGAAGCTCTTCAAGGGCAAGAATGAAGACGTCACTGTCTTTTCCTTCGTTACCGAAAAGAACCTTGGAAACTTTGAGGCCGATCTCAACGAGTT
This sequence comes from Fusarium staphyleae, assembly GCA_017140175.1. NCBI lineage: Eukaryota > Fungi > Ascomycota > Sordariomycetes > Hypocreales > Nectriaceae > Fusarium > Fusarium staphyleae. The sequence continues at coordinate 54,815 of JADDON010000338.1, forward strand.
CTACAAGTACCTGACTTCCAAGCAAGGCATCAGCAAGGAGATGGTCGTTACGAGCCTCCAGGCCGGCACAGAGCCCTTTGAAGGTAAGGTTGTATCTTCCCCAGACAATATCCTCATTTCTGACCGCAATAGGTTCCAACGCTGTGCTCAAGACCTCTGAGTATACCATCAAGGTGAACACCATTTAAAGAGCGACGAAACCATAGGCGCGGTGTTGTCACAAGCCTGCGACTAGAGGCTATCTTCAGCAGGGCTGAAGAGTGTATGGATACTACCAAATAATATTAAAATAAGAACCTGTCTTACCTAAGTAGATTTTAACTATAATTGATGGCAGTTTTCTAAGCCCTCGTCGTGAAATGTGTACCATTAACTCGCCATGTGAATCGGGTCTCGTGGTTGAGCCTGAAAACGACCCAGCTCACTTTCGTTTTATAGCCTGGATACATTATCTACTAGAATAAGATGGAGAGGCCTTCCGAAACGAAGCTCGTTTAATCTTCCGATAGTATTTAGCAGAAGAATAACTCGATTCCAGAGTCTCGCGCGGCAGCTATCAATTTGCGTTCAACTTCGAATGTTGACAGTCGCCCACCACATTGAATTATAGCACCAGCATAAACCACAATCACTACCCTTCCATATCAAGTCAAACGTGTAATTATTCTGCAAAACGTATTTTTCCACTTCCGTCATTATTAGTCTGGCCTGTGCGGTATCGGTCTGAGCGGACTTCTCCCTTGCTGGCTCTGGTGAATGAGTGATTTTGGAATACACAAGAATCGAGATGATGAACAGGGAAACAATAAAACCAAAAAGAATACACCAGTAAATGCAATCTACAAAAAGATATGACCTCTAGCAGCTGATCGCTTCGATCGATCGCTAGTTTTTGTTAGTTTTGGAACTTGAATAGCTGATGTAGAGTATGCTTACACCTCCGGGTTATGAGCCCGGCGCGCTTCCACTGCGCCAAGCTGCTGTTGTGGATGCCCGATCGCTTGTTTTTAGTAACCATATCCATTTGCGAATAGTCATTTCTGTCAAATGGAAGGTTTCGTGTACAAGCATCAGGAGAGTGAGGGTTGTAGTTAAAGAACTATATGGCCTGATTTGCACATACATTTTCTGAGTGCCGTCTGAACACCGCGTTGTCTGGCTTGTCGCAGAAATGCTTCACTCTTGAGACAAGAGCCAATGCTCCGCAGCTAAGGCAACACACCTACAGCAGTAGTTGTCGGATAGTAATGAGATAGTAAGAGCCTAGATAATGAAGTGAGGTAGGTAACATTATCAGTCACGTGTCTAATGAGATTTGTCAAGTCAATACTATAGGGGCTTATTTAACGCATTTCATTCTGGGCATGATTTGAGTAAGAATTATGAGATGTGAGGTCAATGCATTATAGACCGAGAATATAGAGATTACGACAATACGCATCGTGCTAGATAACCGTTACGCCAGTAGTGCACGCATGTCATGTTTTCAAAAATAAACATGTCGTATTATGCCGTCAATGAGAGAGAGAAAGCTCCGCACATGATGATTGCAGTATTCAACTGACAGTGATCTACGTCTCCGAAAATATCAGCTAACTTGTCTTCTCCCCATGAGATAGGCTGTGAGGGATCAGAGCTGCTTCTTGAATGTTGCGTCGTTAAAATCTGACACCTTTCACCGTATGAGTAATAATGTGCATTTCGGAGATCGGGAGTCAGAGAAGCACCGGAGCCGAGGCGGGTACCTCACCCGGCGACTCTTTATTGGGCTGCTCGGAAGTTCATCGTGTTCATTGGCTTTCATACACCGGTAGCTAACGCATTTGGGGTCAAGTTAGTTGCGGAGCCGGAAGTATATGAATACCGAGCTCGTTATCTAACTAACGTTTCTCACCTGTAGCATCAAATCATTTCTTGGAATGTTCATCCATCTCTACCACATACAACCATATTTCAGACCTCAGAATGTCTAGCGACATCGAAACCAGCTTCCAGGCCGCCATTGATAACGGCAAGATCAACGGAGCCATTTTATGTGCCACCAACGCCAAAGGTGACTTTGCCTACAATAAGGCTCTTGGAGAGCGAATCCTACTTTCTGGGGAAAAGCGACCCCAGCAGCTTGACGATGTGCTATTTCTCGCTTCAGCTACCAAGTTGGTCACCACGATCGCTGCGCTGCAATGCGTTGAAGATGGTCTCCTCACTCTGACGGGGGATTTGTCCACCCTAGCCCCCGAGCTTGCTGCAAAAGAAGTTCTCACCGGGTTCTCTGAGGACGACAAACCTATACTAGAGCCCGCTTCCCGTCCCATCACGTTGGAAATGCTCCTCACACATAGCGCTGGTACTGCCTATGACTTTCTGTCGCCGCTCGTGGGAAAGTGGCGTGAAAAGTTCAGTCCACCCGAGGAAAACAAGCAAAAAACAGTGCAAGAACTCTTTTGTTATCCGCTTGCGCACCAGCCTGGAGCAGGTTGGATGTACGGGCCTGGACTCGACTGGGCTGGTCGTATTGTTGAGCGGGTGACGGGCCGAACGCTGAGCGACCACGTCTTGAATCGCATCCTGGCCCCTCTCGGCCTGAAAGATGCACAGTTCTACCCTGTTACGCGTGAAGATCTCCGAGCCCGTCTCGTTGACCTCAATCCTGTGGACCCAGATGGCATTGGTAAGGCTGTTCTCGGCGGTGGAGGGGACATGAACTTGCGCGGAAAGGGAGACTTTGGCGGCCACGGCATGTTCATTCCTGGAATCGACTACGTCAAGGTGCTGCAGTCGCTACTAGCCAACGATGGCAAAATACTGAGGCCCAGTACCGTCGACGACATGTTTCAACACCATCTTACCCCCGAAGCAACCGCAGGTCATCAAGCTGCACTCCAGAGTCCTGCGGGTGTTTTCTTCCGCGTTGGTGTCGATCCAGAAACGAAGATGGGCCACGGCTTGGGCGGGCTGTTAACACTGGAAGACGTGGATAGCTGGTACGGTGCAAATACACTCACTTGGGGAGGTGGACTTACGCTCGCCTGGTTTATTGATCGTAAGAACGATTTATGTGGTGTTGGTGCAGTACAAACCACCCTGCCACTTGACGGGCAACTTGTGGCCGAGCTCAAGCAGGTGTTTCGCAAAGATATTTATCGCAAGCATGCTGCATGGAAGGCACAGCAGTAACTACGGTTCTTTTGTAAAGGTCTTGGTCATGATTCATGAATTCGGCGATGCGGGGAGTTTCATAATAAATAACACACAAATATAGCCATATCAATTTTATAGGGCGGCAACCTCAGAATGCTCTGTGAGCAGGTCAGGCGGCACAAATAAACCTGGTGACATAACGGAATATAAAGGAATAAAACCGTTCAAGAAATCTTCGCCTATTCTGTATATTAGTTAATTATTCTCGGTATTGGCGGATTGCTTGTTCGTTATGTCCTTGTAGGTCACTTTCAGTACCAGAAGGAGAGAAAACAAGCACGAAGCAATTCCTCATGCGTGCTAGACAACATTCCGAGGTATACACCCAAGGCTGGGTTCAGGTAATCGACAGGGTGATAGGGCACGCCTAAATAACGGAACAAAGAAACTGGGACCTTGGTCGATAATTAATTTGGTGAAAAGCTCCTAGGATCAAAACTAAGAAACGTGCTCAAAATGAACATGAACAGTCAATAATGAATATCCCCTGATACCCGGCCCCTCTTCAGAGCTGTTCACAAAGCACAAGGTTCAGCTTATTCTTCTCTGTACTTATGCTTGTCAATAAACGCGTGAAAGCCGCTGTTCATGCTTCTTTCTACTTTCGCCCGCTTTGTCTCACGACACAACTTCTAAGGCAATGTGCCACACTCTCCAGCAAGGAGGACAAAGGTTGTAAAAGAAATCAACAGTTGAACAAGAACACGCCATCATTCAGTGAACAATCGATAGATTTCAGTGCAAGAATGGATAGCTCGAGCATTATAAAAAGCATGGCATCCGATATCAATATCCGGATTCTTTTCTACCACATCCGCACCAGCTTTTAGCAGCCGCATCACAAGACTCAACCATCCCATCCAAGACCTACCACTCTAAACTCTCATCAATTACAACAGACACATAACAGCTTAACCAGATCAACGGAACTTCAGAAACCATGTCGTGCAACTCGTCCACCCAGAAGACCGAGACTCACCATCAAGCTGAACTATCGGCTTGGAAGCAGGAATCTGGTATGTACCCCCTTTTCAGTATTGATCCCCTCAATGAATAAGAACTTTGCTAACCTCTTTACAGAATCTCTTTTCGCCCATACCACCTGTCAGGATTCAGTCTTATGCAAGACACATGGTATCAACTGGGGAAATGGTACCCAGTCCGATACCTGTGCTAAGACAAAGAAACCTTCACGGAAGTCGAAGAAGCATGCTGCAGCGAGCCAGTCCCAGCAGCTCTACGAAGAACCGCTCGAGAATAGATACATGAAGTCTCGACACGGTAAGAACAGGGATAGGTTTGATTGATATGATGGAATTCTAACTTAGAGACTGTGGCTGATCCCACTCTCTCGCACAGGTTTCGGAAAGCCTGAGTTATAAACCTACTAGGTAGCCTTCAAAGATGTTTATGCTATCGAGACTTTTGCCTAAATACCAACTAAAATGTGATTGCGATGAAAACCGACCCTTTCTCTTCTGGAGTAGCCGAACTGTGGTAGGCTCTTGAGAAGCTGTCATCTTAGATTGTGAGCTTCGTAGACAGCACGTGTAAAGAGACTCTTGGCTAGGTCAGTATAGTATTTTTCGCTAGCGTCTTTGAATCAATATAGGTCAAGGTAAAGACATAAATATTATTATTCTTTTATGTAGTACAGCAGAACACTTGAGTTCACGAGATGCCGATGTCCTCCGTAACCAGGGAAGCCGTGCAGCTTAGGTGCTGCTCCTAGGCTCGCTGTGGCTTGTAAATAACAACCTTGACTCGAGCTCAAAAGGACAAGATTTAAATACATAGCAATTAATTAGTTACTACTAATTCTAGCAATTCATCCAACGAGACAAACTCTACATGAATCACTAGATCATACATAAAGCTCAGGGATCAGATGCATATACACGGTTTACGTGCTTTAAAAGTGTAGTTTTCTATTTGGTACAGAACACCCTTAGAACCATTCTCCTAGCGACCCATCCCTGAAGTTGATCGCTTAGCAGTTCTGCTGGCAGAGTCGCTGAGCAGTGTTAAAGCACTGGCTCTGGCCGGCACCGGGACCGCAAGCGCGACGGCGTCCAGTAACACAGGCGTTGTAGTTGGGGTAGCCGAAGCAGCCGGCGCGAGCCTCAAGGTTCTGGGCGTCAGCGTTCTCGGCAGCGGGCATGGCGGCACCGAGAGTAGTGAAAGCCATGATGGCAACGAGGAGCTTCTGTGCAGTGTTTCAGTGTGTGATACTCGGGTGAGATCCATAGTACGACTTACGGCAGGAGAGTACATCTTGGAGGTTCGGAAGTAGGATTTGACTGAGGTAGAGGTCTGAAGAGTTGATAGAGATGAGTGATTGATAAACTACTTGAGGCTGGGGATCTCTCGGTACTTATACCTGATGGATGTGAGCCACGCGCTTGCTCGATTCAGTATGCTCGTATATATCAATCCTGAGGGTCCTGCTTACTGTAAAGGCGCGTGGGAAGGTCTTGGCAGCCATTCGATCGGCTCGTCGGCACGTTGTGGGTTAGGTCCTTATGTTACATGAACCTGCCTTCAAGCTTACCCAATATTGGAAGTTCTGCATTGTCCCTGTCTTCTGGGTGAAAGAAAACACGGCCGCTCACCCCGTAGAATTTGTGCTGAGACTGGTATACTTTTCCTTCACCCTCCTCCTGTACCTCTTGGACCCGCCAGCGTTCATGAAAGGATTGGTCACCAGAGGCTAGGTCATGGATTCAGAGCCCCCACACTTTACCATTTACATAAGATAATCAGAGTATCTGCCAGGACGTGCCCCTGTGCTCGGCTATCTGGCGTGGCAACAGGAAAGCAGCATGAAGCAGGGGAAAGGTCGTATGATCCAGAACTTGGGCTGAGCTACTAAGCGTTTTAGGACCGATGGTCCGCAGAAACCCGTGCGGCACGGGGGCCGCTGCCGTCTGGGCGTTGAAGCTAGACTTGATATGTTGTAAAGCTGATTGATTAGCTGATTGATAAGCCCGCAGTCACCAGCTAAGTCTCGGACAGGCAAGGGTCAACTTACCTTGCCTACTACTAGGCACGAATCAAGACGAATGGGTCATCGTCAGCAAAGAGGGGACTGTGGATCAGTGGCAATCCAGCCAGGAAGCGCAATCGCTGCCTGTTGTCAAACTCATCCAGTTCAGGTCATCAGCTACCAAATGTGTTCCAGGCTGAAGCATACGAACCAGCCCTACAAAGCCATGGACGTTGGAGCTACATACGGTAGCAACGGATAACTAAGAACAAGCTTTAAGCTTTTGGCGGAGTTTGGCTGGACTTCTCCTCTGATCAAAGTGGATCTACTCCTTCATGGCCCTCCCTACTCCTCAGCCCACACATGCATGCCCCCATGAATGGCCTATGGCCCAGACTAGCCTTACAGGGTCCGAGTTTGTTTCGCCACGTAACTAATGCATACATGGTGGTCGTTTATACCTAGTTAGATATTTTGAGGCATTTTATTAGCAGCCAGCCTTGTTTACTGAGAAGGATTGTCTGCGGGTCGATCGTGAAGTCATGTCGCGAAGGGTTCATCATTGAATCCTTTGATGGGGCGTCGCCCAAGCTTACATTAGCTTACCGCTTGTTGGACTTCCGATATCGCTTTCAACACCAAATTCTGGTGACTGGTCAGAATGAATTTCTCGTTATTTCCGTATGTACTCTTGAATGGATTTATTTGCTCAACTTGAGGCAGTTGACAGAAGTTAGCATTAGGTATCCTGTAGAGGCTGTGGCCCTTGTACTTGAGGGTCACATCACTATTAGCTCTATTAGTCTGTACTGCTACCGTAATTAACTGGACGTATCATATAGTGAGCTGTACGTCTGCTACTGTCAATTCTATGGCCCCATAGAAGACCGACGACGATGAGACAGAGCGTCCTAACCCGCTTCAGAGTACACCGGCCTTCGCGTCCATACTGAACTCGAACAGTGACGCAAAAGCTCTGGATCTATTCATAGGATGAAAAATGTGAATAGCCCGGTTTCTGCGAAAGCGAGTAGGACGAAAGTGCCTCGGTATCTAGGTATAGGTTAGGTCTATCTAGTTAGATGTCTGAGTCAACGTGATCAGTGACAAACTACCAACTGCGATAGAGAGATGAGATTGCCTTATAACGAAAGTACTTTATGAATTGGAGAAGTAACAGCCTGGGTCCGGGCTACGACTTCATGCGCATATTGAAATAAAACACCAATAGTCTAGAATTCTAAACGTGACTATGAGATTTATGACAGTGTGAGACTTGTCACTATTCCTACATCATCATGCAAAACAATACAATATACATAACATTTCATGACTCAAGAAATAGCCAGCATTGCGAAACCTGAGATTTCGTAGTGTCTTTCCTCTTTATCTTGTGTATTTTTCCCTTTCTCGTTAGCATAAAACTACTCGGCTGGATCTATAGGCTATTCTGTTTGAATAGTAGGAAGCTTGCAGAAGATGCTCTAGTCTTGTGCGCGGCTATAAAGCACATCATGGCAGACATACTGTGTGAAGACTTCTTTATACACTGGATGCGGAAAAGGTACGTCATAAAGGCCGAATCAACCAATCACTTTGTTGAATTGGAAAAGTAGCCTTAGTCAGCCAAATGGTTACCAAACCCCACTTCAAATGATGCTCCTGGGCGTCAGAGGCTGTAATTTAACTACCTACTTATCATCTCCATCTCCATTTTCATCTTCATCTTCATCATCTTCATTCACTTCACCCACCATGAGCGATAAAGAAAAGGATCTCGCTATAGCCACGGAAAAGAATGCAGACGCAATTCTTGCTGCCTGTACCTATCATCGCTCCGAGTTCGATAGGGTTATGATTCCAACCCCAGAGAACAAAGTACAAGCAAGCGGCATCTCTGCAAACAGCTTTCAAAACCTCAACCTCTTCAGGGCTCGGAACCTTGAGTCGCTTGCCAGAGGAATTGCAATTATTGATTCTTCGTGAGCTGGATCTTCTCTCGTACCTTCGGTTTCGGCATGTGAACCATCGCGCTCGCCTTCTCTCGACCACGGCTCGAGAGTACAACATCATTGCACAACATGGACTCGAAGGGGTAAAAGCTCTGCTAAAGGCGCAGCTGGGCTATCTAGTCACAGTCAAAGACTTCTACAATGCCCTAGTCAACCCCAGCTGCACATTGTGTGGCAAGTTTGCACCCTTTCTGTTCCTTCTAACGGGCTCCCGGTGTTGTTATACCTGCCTACAAATTTCACCTGAAGTAGGCGTTTTAAGATTACCGGTAACGAAAACTTTCTCCAAAAAGGTAAAGATACCAAAAGACCAGTTAGAGAGTGCGTTTACGCCGAGATTACGTGTCGCACCCGGTACCTACACTCTGGAACAACGTCGAGTCACGAGGCCGAAATACCTGGCCATGAAAAAGCACGCTATCGAAACACTCTTGTCCCTCGGTGCTACCCAGGAAGATGCAGACCGTGCTGTGCATGATGAACCGGAACATCAGATTTACGCGGCGGAGAACAATGATATCGAGCACCTGTATTGCTATCGTTATATGGCCGCTACTGCATTTCCGTGGTTTGATCTAAACCGCCGCAAGGTCGATCGCGGCGTCAGCTGCAAGGGTTGCCAGTTTCGCGTGCAAGACTATGTTGGAGACTACTATGTCACCGATTCACCATCTTGGGGGTTCAACGAGCGAGATCGACTGTACACTGAAGTTGAGTTTCTGGATCACTTTAACAGCTGTGCGGATGCGAAAAAGGTATGGGTTGAATGTCAAGATGGCTCGAGGCCTCGACAGTCTGAATTCACTAGTACCGGAGGTATTGTTTTTCTACCAAAGCACCATTTTTGATTGACGGGTTTAAGGTAATAAGCACAAGTTTTGTCAAGTAAATTAATTTAGGATGTAAAAACAAGTAAACAATTGTATTTCAGGAAGCTGGCCCGACTCCCCATCCTGGTAAGCATGTTCAATACGCTCACCATGACATACGTAACTTGAAATTCCCACTTGCATGCAGTCATATCGCGAATTATAAAGAAACACTCACGATCTCGAAAGTGTTTACGAGACTCACGACCCAGCGATGCAGCTTGCATAACTGTGACATTAGAAACAACAAGCTTTCTCATATAGATATAGCAATAGACCCCTCGCCAGGATTGTTGAATTGATTTGGAATGAAAGCTTTCACAGGCCTGAGAGAACAGTGACAGTCTAACTCTCTAGCCCAATCGCGGCTGCTATATCTAGACTTGTTTTATATTTCTCTTCCAATGATATTGAAAAATCGGCACACTAAGCCCTTGGAAATAAAAGATCTTAGATCATAAACTCTCTTATTATGGTACATCGTGGCTTTTCAGCCCAACATGCTGATAGCGGCTAATCGTAGACGATTGCTCAACAGAAACTCCGTAAGAGTATCAAATGAATCAGCATCGACGAAGAAATCGCTCCCATGACCGATGGCAAGACTCCGCGCTGCAATTAAATGTATTGCTCGTGAGTTCTTGTCATCGTGTATCGGAACAGAATCCGCAGAAGTACTGTCTTCTCATGACTGCTCAGAGTGCTTGGTGTCTTTCTTCTGACTTGCAATCTCTGCCTTTACGCCCTTAATCAATCCCTTGATTTCCGTCTTGAGCGCTATCTTCTCTTCTTTTGACAGCTTGCCAGTCTTCTTGGCTGTGTATATGTCTTGGACGTACCCGACAACGATGGTAACTACACGCTGTACGGCACATTGGGTGCAGCCATTCTCGTTCGCCAGGCCATTTACCGCCGTGGTGAGCTTTTGCAGCTCGGTATTCCCACGCGACTGGAGCACTTTGTCGAGATAAGGTGTTGGAGAAGATTGATGAACGGTACAAAGAGTTGAGGCTAACGATGAGGTCGGTGGCAACCCCTCAATCGAGGGTGACTTTGAGTCAAGTTTGGTAGGTGCTGAAGTCATTGTCGTATGCTAAGATGAGGCTGCAGTTGGGTAAAATAGTTGATGTGATGGAAAGATTCACATAGCCGAGAAGGAATAATCAGCATGTCAACGTCAAATCAAGAGTATTTAAGCATTTTACTAAAGACGCGTTAACCGGACTATTGAACGGTATATTTGGGTGGCGAGCTCGGAGTAAATGTGCCTGTATGGTACGTAGCCCAAATCACCGGCCATCCGGCCGGGTATTTCTTTAGCGATCGGACTTTTGCATGGAGGTAATTCTTATGAGCTGATTGAAGCGAAGAGTTTGTCTTGACTAACATGAGGTAAGTAGCAAGCAGGAAGACGTCGTTCAAGGCTTGATCTCCATTAGCACATCAGTTAGGGCTCCCAATGCTTATTCTGCCTCTTAGTTATGGCTCTTTGACGCGCCTATATCTAGACAGTACCGTGTATCTTGAAACCAGTTGAATGACGTTTCACACCGGCGGTTTGACCTTGATGTTCAGCAGTTGGTACGCAGTGTGTGGCCATAACTGCATGTAGCTGTTAATTTGTCTGCAATCAAGTTTTCAGATGCATTATCTATCTGAGAGGATCATCGAAATACAGCTTTTTCCCGCCTTCAGTTTGTCTCCTCGTTAGCCAAATGTAAATTACCCAGATGATCCAGATTCTTATGTGTACCACATTCTCGTAAGCCCATGGATGACACTCCCTGTTCCTATTATCCAGCTCAGGCAGGGGTGGGGTTGACATAGCACAGAATCCAGCCTAGAGAGACTGTGTTGGTGCTGACAAAGGCGTTATGTCCGAAAGAGAACCGGGCGCTACCGCGCTGAAGTCCATACTGGTCTTTGAACCTCTGGCAAGAGATATCTTGAATCTTGGGGGCTTTGATTCCCGGAACCGTGCTCTCAAACCCCGAAATACCCAGTTCGGTGATTCCCACGTTTCCGGGGAGAGTTGTGAGCTTGCCCAGAGGGACGTCGATGGACTTCCAGGTGTGTTCGCCACCGATGGGCCCGTTATAGCCAACAATATTGACTACGGCGCTCTTGGAGGCTCTAGGCGCGTTCTCAGCGGGTATGGCTGTAACGGCGGAAGCCAGAGCGGCGACGGTGCTGATGATGGCGGTGAAGTGCATGGTGATAGTAGGTTATAAGACGTGAGACGTAGGTGATATTGTAGTGTATGAATGTGAGTCTAATGATGAAGTGAATTGGGGTTGGTATGTAGAAGGAAAGTGCGAATGCTCTTCTTATATCACCAATGATGTAAACTAGACTAGCTAGTTGTCGTATTCCTGACATCTCATACCGATTCTGCCAAGTTTGGAATATTCTCAGATGCATTGTTGATGGTCTGTAGCCTGACATGCCTCGTCCGTACAACCTGCCACAACCAGTAAGCGCTTTTTACTTCTGCACATTAATACGAGAAACTTACCAGCTCTGTCCTTGTCAATTAGGGAGTAAGCCGGACTTGCCGGGTGTGTAAGTGGGTGCGAGCAAGGAGATCATTCCCGCAGGATCAGCTCAGGTCTCACATCGCCCGAGTAGATCGTCCAGGCACCCACACTCAGGCTTAGACGGTAACGTTACCAGTCATGTTAATTCCACTTCATGAGCCTTGCAGACCACGAAACATTAGACGACTAAAGCCCAATGTCACACTTACCCTGCTTTGCAGATATTGTCTTATGACGAGTCATTCTGAGAATGAGCGCAACATAGTTTCATATAGTAATAGTGCGTGACCCGTGAGCTAATCTCCACAGCTATACCGATATACTAATGTTAAATACCTATAGGCGTATGAGCATGTCAAATCAGGCAAATTAGCGACGATGATTGCTTTTTAGGAACGCCACATACATGTAACATGTCTAATTAAACCCTGGAGGACTCTAATACTACCACCTGCCCTCAGCTGGTCTGGTATACGGTTCGGCTTTGTCTATAATACCGTGAGCTTGAAGTAAGTTCTTGTGGTATAAGAGTGATAGTCTTATCGCCCTGGATAGAATGCAGGCCTTGACAAAGTCAACATTGCTCTACGCCGGAATATCCACACAGTCATAGTTATTGCTCAACACCGATGTCGCTGTAATTGCACAGTACACACAGCACTAGGCCACGATCTGATGGCCGATCGCCCAACTCAACAGGCTACAGCGTAACTTTATTACAAAGGTCGAATACTAAATACAGCGTATGACTGAAATGGGTAGCCTAAAAAAGACCCCGGGATTGTCGAATTGGTAAGACAGTGATTGTTTTGAAGTCCCCAGGGGGTGAATCCTTTGGGCACGGCCCCAGATATTCTGGATCGGACAGGCTTGGCGTCTGGGGTAAAGCGATGTCTGGTAACGTCACCAACTCAGTCTTGACCTTCAGGCGATGGTCAGTGAATCATGGCAGTTCGTCCGCTTACAGAAGCCACCGACAGTTCGCTTTCTTGGATTAGCTCCTCCTTCCACCGTGATTATAGCGTTAGTGGAAATATACCATCAACCTTTATGGCTTGCCTGCTACTGACTTCGCAGTTGCGCTTGCATTTTATTCACAAACAGTTCCAGAAGATAGAATATGACTTAGTGTGTTCCTAGGAGACAGCAAGATCTGTATATAGACGTTTAAAGTAACCACGAGGTACATCAATTGACAGGCTAAGAGTGAGGTAGCTTGAACTGTAATCATCCATCTGCAGTTACAATTTGTGCCATGTATCAGATACTCAAAGGCAAGAGGCTCTTCCATAGTCACGTAAGACCAGAAGTGTGCTGCCCAGCTGAGATTAACAGCTGCACATGCAAATCTTTATTCTCAGTCCTTGTGTCTTGGAAGTTGTTGTCAGGGAGGCTCTAACGTAACGGTAGATAAAAGGCCAAGTCCACGGGCAGAACTACTCCGGCGGTCCCGAACCGCCAATTTCTTTTGCCTCACGTGATGATGGAATTTTACCATCTCCTAACGCCTCGAGCCTGACATGTTCCACCATTCATCCAACATTATAGTTACACAGTCCATGCTATGAATGCCACAAACGTGGCGCTTCTTGATGGAGCGTACGCTGAGGCAGCGTCGTATGGTTGGTTGCTTGCACTCTTGGTGCTACCAGCCTTCCTGACGTACGCCTATACCGCCTTGGCTAATCACGGATATCGAGAAAGGGGTATCAGAGATCCACCAAGAGTTCCATACTGGATACCCATCATTGGTAACACTCTTGGTTTTGTCTTTAATACGGAAAAGTTCCTCTTCTCAATCACGTAAGGCCCGTCTCATCCGTAACAAGAAATATCATTTGCTCACTAACGTTACTCGCTAGGTCAAAGTTTGGCAAGATTCCTCTTCGCATCTTTGTCGGCGCTGAACCGTTGTACTATATCTCCCATGGCGAACCTATCCAGGATCTGTTCAAGGCCTCGCGTTATCTGACAAACAAACCGCTCGGCATCTCGACTGTTCGCGATGCTTTCGGTTGCCCGCCTGCAGATCTCAAGATTTATGCCGACGATGACTCTGGCATTGACGCCAAGCCTGCGCCGGGCTGGGAACACATCGATCCTGCACACCGTTTCCACTTTATCCAGAATCGTGATATATATACCCTCTTGTCAGGAAGTTCTCTCAACACCATGACAGACAAGTTTGTGGAAGTGTTTTCTAAAAGGATCCAGAACGATACAAAGTTCAGGCAAAATGATTGGACTGAGATGCATGACTTGTACGGTTACTTGAAGGATGGTCTAATCCGCGCTGCGATGGAGGCAATGTGTGGCGAGGAATTCTTAAAGCTCTCACCAGACTTTCCCGACGACTTCTGGGTGTTTGATTACCACATGCCTAGCTTATTCAAGAGGCTTCCAAGGTGGCTGATCCCGAACAGTTACCGCGCGAGAGACAAGGCACTCCAGGGAGTGTTTCGTTATCATGAGTATGGCAGAAAGACCTTTGATTTCATGGACGAAGAATTTCAGAAGAGAAATTGGACACCCGAGTTTGGAGCAAGACTTATGAGTGCGAGACAAAAGATGTTTCTGTCACTTGGTTTTAGTACGAAAGGCGCTGCCGCTCTTGATTTAGGCATGTTGTGGGCGTGAGTTCCCTTCTCTTTTTCTTCTCGTCAACTTTCTTCTAACTGGGTTGTAGTGTCAACGCCAACGCCATTCCCGCGACAATGTGGATGCTGCTAGATATTCTGCTTGATCAAGACCTCAAGGCTCGGGTCATAGCTGAGATGGAGCCTTCATTCCTCGATGGATCACTATCGTTCGATATTGACAAGCTTTGCTCTGGACCATTACTCTCCTCTATCTACTGCGAGACTCTTCGTGTTAGAGCTGCAGCACCAGTAGGACGAGCATCCCTGGTTCCCAATCTCCGTCTAGGGAAATGGCAATTGAAGCAGGGTGTGGCCATGCTATCAACGTCATGGATGGGTGGCCGCGATACCAATTTCTGGAACACCGGGCGAGTACTAGCTGATGGTAGAGCAGAACACCCTGTGGATTCATTCTGGGCCGAGCGGTTTCTCCAGTATCAAGACGACCCAACAAGTGGACCAAGGCAAAGGCCCAACGCAGAGAGTGCACCCCAGGATAGGGCTAGCAAGCGTACTTTTGAGGATGACAGGACTGCTCGAGTTGTCACAGAGGGCACCCAAGGGTATTGGTATCCATATGGTGGTGGAAAGAAGATGTGTCCTGGTCGCTTCTTCGCCAAACAGGAGATGATGGCTGGAGTTGCAGTGATGCTCCGCGCATTCGACATAGAATTGTCAGATCCAGCAGCGGCGGCGAAAGTTGGACCGAACATGGATTACTTCCCTTTTGGAACCATTCCTCCGAACGGTACGGTTGCGGCGAGGATCAGACGGCGGATGTTGTGAAGGCAGCTCTCTGTTATACCTCGGTTTCGACTATGATTCAACAGCTGGCGCGGTCACTCACTCCCATGCATGAGATTAAATGGTCAGTTAGTGCATACTATACGTTACGACCTCGGCAATATGACTCTTTCTAGCCACATTTCTCAGACTCCCGCCTGGTGAACGATGACTCAAAGTTGCTCCATCGCATCTCGGTCATTGGGATAGATCACATGCCTGATTGCCTATATATACTTAGTCAAAGACCTCAATGAGCACATACGACCATACCCATCGGAAAACTCGGGATCCCGTCCGCTCTCCCATAGATAAGCCGGTGAGGGGCGGATTAGTAGTTGGGTCGGTGACGACCAGCGAATCCCCGCTGTTGTATGTATTTTTGTCTGTCAATCCCTATGACATCCGATCAGCCTTCATTTTTGCTCGTCTGAGTTATTCACTTGCACGAGTTTCCGGCTGCTTGTATTTCTTTCTTGTTTCGTTTAGTCCGAGTATGACGCTCTTCCACATAACACAGGCGGTAGTGTCTGCCATATTTCCTACCTCAGACCTTCTCAAGCACCGAGGGAGGGGTCATACCTCAAAGACGACAAAGGAGACCAAGTTCGAGAACAACTGAGTGAGAGGCCCGTGTCAGCGTTTCAGGGGCCAGTAGAGGCGATTCCAGAGGAGCTCGTGCCAAGCTGAGGCCCATTCTCTCTCTGGCCATCGCCATATTTAGTGACCTGAGTCCGAGCTGTACCACTGGAAGGTATTCAAGGGAGAAACCTTTATCAACTTGATGTACTGTTGACAATGCTCGCATCTGACAATAAAGTAGCAGAGAAAGGATGAAACAAATCTAAATAAATGTGAGTTATTGGAAACAAGGCTCTTTGATCGAAAACGACCGACGTACATTTGACAGCCTTTGACGAATATGTTTCCCTTGACTCGACTGACGACTTTGCTGGCCTGAACCGGCGGAACCGAAGTAGACAAAGAGCTCACTAAGACATACCAAGAGCAGTTTCTTTCAAACGTTAGCCTTAGCAAGCGAACATCAGGGAGAGATGCGATGGATCTTCATTGTCGAGATGTGAACTAACTAAAAATAGAGACACCGAACATGTGTAACGGAGCATGAAAAGTCAACTGAGCTTGACCATAATCGAAATGAGGGTTGATGTGCTCCGTATAATTATATACAATCCTTCAAGATCCTGAAGTTCTACCAGCAGTCAAGTCATATCACACCCCATCGTACTACACAGCTATTCCTCCATTTACATCTCTTCAGTGGTCTTCTCGATCCTCATCTATCCTTCGTCTTTCACGAAACATTCTTTCTGCAAAACATCCACCCAATCATCAACTCCCTCCTCTTCCAGTTGTAACTCAATGATCTCACCATGGGTTGGCTCGCGACGTCGTCAGGCGTTTGCCCGGCCTATCGAAACCTCTGACCGGCCTACACGGCCTTCTCACCAGTCACTTAGGGGCAGAGAATCTTTCCCTCGGCAACATACAATACCGCCAGCTCTCCCCAGAAACCCGCACCTTGATGCCTACCTACAGCGTCATCCAGATAGCGACGATGATGGCTCCGAGTCTTCCTCGCTGTTATCGTCCGCGCCCTCATCGCCAACGGCCCGGCTCGCTTCAGTTTTTGTTGTAGATCATCATGACCGCCAAGAGCAAGATCGATCATATCCTTGGCAGCGGCTCATCATTTTTATCATCATCCTCATTGCCGTCTTGTCGTGTACTAATCGCCTTCTCAGTCAGCCTCCCCCGCTGCCTTTGCCCATTCACCAGCCTGTCGTCAAGCTGTCAAAGTCTCTTCGATCTGTCCGTCAAGCCGCATTGCCCTCGGACTACGAAATTGAACTGTCGAGTCTCAGAACTTCAGTTCACGACATCTGCAGCGCCCCACGGAAATGGATTGCCCGGGACAAGCGTGGCAGCTACCAAGAACGCGACATAGTTATTATCAGACTTCGCTGCGAAAGGACCCTCAAGAATCTCGACACATTTCATGGAATGTACCGTACATTGATGGCGCCTCTGGAGCAAGCTTACACGGACACTACCACTACAATCTCTGAGCTCGTCCACGTGCTGCATAAGGTGCATGGCCAACTCAGTGACGATCCTAGCTCGCAGTTGGATTATCATGTCGCTTCCCAGTATATGCTCCAGCTCGGTTGGGCAGTTCAAGGGCCACCAACAGCCATCCACGGCACAACCAACACTTCGCATATCCGTCTGCGATTAAGTTCTGTTGAGAGACTGGCATCTCACCTGAACGACTACGGAAAGCTGGGCATTGTAATTGACCATCAGCTTAAGGCCATATTCGACAAGCTAGACTCTAAACCACAGTCTGACTGGCGTCGCAAGGCAAGGGACACCCTGCGTGACTCTCAACAGCGTCGGGAGTTGTTCAGAAAGATATCTTATCGGATCTTTAGCCAAGGAGTTGACATGTACAAGTGTCTCGACGACATCGATGCTCTCCGTACGAGCCTGAAAGGTCTCTTGTATCCGGGTAACAGGCTGTTGAAAAAGGGCTGGGAAACTGAACGGATAAACATGGGACTGGTCAAGAATGATACCCTACTAACAGAAGACTATTGGGAGGCGACTTGGAAATGGTCCGGACTCAATCCCACCACTGTTCCTATGAGGTTGCAGTCGGGATGGTCTGTTCTGTCTTGGCTGAAAGGCAAGGTACTGGTTCGATATCCGTTCCAACTGCTGAACGTGCCGTATCACCATCGAGCTTTGGCTGAAGAGTTTCGGACTGCTCAACAGGAGGCTCCTTCATGGGTGACACTGCCCAATGGGGGTTTACCAAGGTGGTTTAGCCTAGATCGATGTGAGCTGAAGAAGTAGATGTTATCTAGAAACTTGTATACTAGGGGAGGAGCTGGGATGACAGGCGGTATTAGGAGTTTTGAAAATTTGGAATGTATTGTATCTGGAGTTTTATTATAACGAAATTATAGCTTCCATTTTTGCTTTTGTTATCACCCTCTAAACTTTGAGATACGAACCACCATCGTAGTTAGACAGTAAAGCGCTATTGCTCATCGACTATATAAATACATGACCGACCATCACGGTCTGCAACAACCAAGCACTTCCCGTCATCTGAAAACTTTAGTTCAGTGACTCGACTCAGCGCCTCGAACTGTTCATAGCCTGCCCTGGGGCCGCTGTTCATGGCAGTGGCATCTTGGTCCGGCCAGGACCAAACCTCCTTTCCTCTCGTAGCATCGAGAATAACTAAGCGTCCTCTTGCTCCCTTGTTCATTGCGCTGGCCTCGCAGTAGGCCACAAATCGGCAATCTGGCGAGATACATGATATCGTATTGGGAATGCGGAAAGATCGCGTCGTGTTTGACGTGAGATTCCAGACCAGCACGTAACGGTACGGTACAGGAACTGGGAAGAAGTTATATCGTGTCCCTCCTGGTCCGGACTCGGGTCGTATCTGGAAGCTCGCGGGTATCCAGATGGAAACAACAGCCGACCCGTATGTTGCGAGCTCACAGGGGATCGCTGTTTCAAGCTCTCTATGCTGCTCGGCTCTCGACATCAGGTATGGCACACTTGACCCGTCGTGTTCCTGATCAATCTTCCACGCCATCAGAAGCACCTCCCGTTCCGGAGGTGGGTGGCCTGGTCGAGGCGGCCGAGGTCCTGCAGCTGCAACCAGTAAAGGACTCGTTGAGGAGAGGGCCAATTCTGGGAACTGCATCAAGAAAGGGAGGTCTGCTTCCCGTAGGTTGATGCTCCGTCTTCGATCCAGAGGCTTCTTGCCCTGAGTAAACGTATAGAAATCAATTGTATGCGTCTCGTTGTGATAAGTCGCCAACACACTTTGACCAGTAATGGATGATTCAGAGGGGCCAGATGCCCACCGGTCAGCGAGATCAATCGTTTGCAGGTTCTTCTTGTCCGCCCAATTCCATATTTCGAGCGTTCTGCCGAAACGAGTCGCAATGATAATGAGATTAGCTGCCTCCGAGATGATTGCGTGGCTTCTAATCAGATAGTCTCGACAGCGAGACCGAGGTTCCGTGTAGGCAACAAGCTTGATTGTGGTCAGGACTTTGGCGTCTGGCACCGACCAGATTTTGACGTTGTTTTTTCCATGCTTGCTTGCTAGCAGCGAAGAGCTCGTGGTCAGGTCTAAATAATGAACCGTGGCGTCTTTCTTTTTCTTATCGGAGTCTAGAGATTTCCAAAAGGTGACTGCCAGGCGGAGTCGCTCTTCCCTTCTTTCCTCCAAGTTTTCCGAATGGCGACTCGAAGCTAATGTTTCTTGATCTGGTGACCGAATCGAGCTACGGTCGGGGATTGAGGTAGCTGCTGAAGATTGGGAAAACCGGACTGACCCAAGAGATGAGGCCCCGAGGAAGTCCTGTGAAGATATGCTGCGAGCATATCCGCCTCGCGGAAGCGGTGGAAGCGGTTTGGCTGGTGCTGGAAAGGGGCTGTAACTTGGAAGGCCTGGTGATGCTGTCGATGGACGAATATCCGAGGCCGTCTTGGGCCGATAAGGGACAGCGTGTGAGTGATGAGTTACTCCGTCTTTTGTTATATCCAAGGTCTCGCAGAAACTGCGTTGTCGCGAAGTCAGAGCTGGGGTTCCGCTTGGGCCTCGTTGAGACCTTGCTCGGATGCTGTCGTCTCTTAGCCCTGGAACTAAAAGCCCGTCGTGCAACGTTGGAGGAAGAGGCCAGTGTGCTGTGTCACTGAAGTTATGTTAGTAAGGTTGTCCGTCTTGGGGTTGTCAAATGGGGCAAGGTACTCCGCTGCATGCCGATCTCTGTTGTGCCCAAAGTAGGATGCCATCCTGGACAGGAGACAAGGTCTGAGCTGTAGGCCAGGGCTGACTAGCTCAGGCCGCGTGACAGGTAGAATGATGCTTGGTTGTTGGATCAGTCGAATACCTGCCCATATATTGACCTTGCCTCGGAGACAACGCGATCGTGAGTGAAGAAGTAACGTTCGAAGCTGGAGAAAATCAGCTTCCCACATTAACACGGCCTTGCTCGGCCTTCAAGAATGAGAGAAGAAAGTGGAGAAAAGACGTGGTGGAAATTGATGCCCCAGATCCCCCCCTTTCCCCCGCGCGGTTCAGCAATAACCCCGGGCTTTTTTGTGCCATCACGGTGGGATCATCCAACCGTTGACACCATCCCCAGAAGTTAGCCCGCACAAGGGCTTTTAAGCAGTAACTACTCTAAGTTAACGTTAGTAAGTTTAGTGGTCCTCATACGACTCTTTTCCGTAGGCTGTTGTCAAGAGAAGAAGTAACGCTTGAGACTGGTGTAATGCTAGAGACCTACTCCGTAAAGAGTATCGCAACCCTCGATGGATAGTTGCTGAATACAACTTACAACGACACAGAAACATGGGCGGACGAGCACTCTCGACCTGTGTTCAGCCTTGGTTAAACTGAAATCAGCTCTTCAGCCTCACGAATTCTCGTTAGTACGGCGCTCAATAACGTACAATTCTTAGTTGGATTTCAATGACAATGCCACTAGTCAAAAGATTTCGTGAAAAGGGCCGAATCTACC
This sequence comes from Fusarium staphyleae, assembly GCA_017140175.1. Taxonomy (NCBI): domain Eukaryota; kingdom Fungi; phylum Ascomycota; class Sordariomycetes; order Hypocreales; family Nectriaceae; genus Fusarium; species Fusarium staphyleae. Next base: position 75,421 of record JADDON010000338.1, read on the forward strand.
TTCTGTAAGAGGTTAGTGCGTCACCTAGACAAAACCTGGAGAGCATGTGAAGAGAGAGACTGGGAGACAGGATAAGATCTAGAGGCAAAGATGGCCAGTCATGCGAGTCAGAAGGCGGGTTAAATCGGGAAGTAAGCCAATAAAGATACAATAATGGCTCCGAAATGACTCCGATAACTGACTACTTATGTAACTAGCACACTATCGACCCCGTCGTAGCCGATGGCCAGGCAAAAACGCCCCTTAGGGTTAGGGTTATACACCCGTCTCTTTTGTCCCATGCGACCGAGGCCTGGTTCCTGAATATCGAACGACGGTTATTTCTGAGGCGTAAGTCTAGACTGGCCCTGAATTATTTCTTTAACAATAACCCAGCAAGAGCTGCAAGAGAGAAAGATCCTCTTTGCATAAGCTCGTACGTAGGGTGCAGTTACTCAAGCCACGGTCCCAACAGCAAGTTTTATCGTGTTGATATCAAGAAGAGTAGTTATAAGTGTTGGACTCACGACTACCATTGACCTCGAGTTTGGAGGCCATATATCCACATATCAGGTTGTTTGTAGGGATATAATAAGTTGTCATAATATACTAAATAAAGTGTCATCATCCCAAGGGCAGCCTGTGGCCATGTCTACAACAGAAGCAAGCTCTACTCCATATCCCAGTTTTCCGTACTCAAACGCCAATATATGTACATCTGGTTTAAATTTAGGCCCTTAGCCAGCTCGTTGACTCAGCATGAAGTCTTCGGTCCACTTCTCTCCCTCTATCTTGATACACCTCTGCCCCCAGCGTATCGTTAGATAGGCACCGATAGCGCCCCAAGCAGATGGGACTGCCCAATTTAGAGCATAAGCTACCTCCACTTCCAGCGTCCAAGCGAGGGCTATCAAAATAACCGAAAGAATCGAGCCGGTGATAGCCCACGCCCAAAGCATCTGCGAGAGCATCCTACGAAAACGTGGCGATGCGTTATACCTAGCAAGGGCTGCCTCCCGGTACACTTTGCCTCCTCCCCCATCACAGGCTGTGATGTCTTCCATTATGCAGAACGTGAGCGGCGGACAAATATCCCCGACAACGTGGGAGCTCAATCGATGCCATCTAAGGCGCCAACCAAAATGGTGCGCAACGCCAGTCCACATCATGTACAAGGCTACCATGAGTATGCCAACGGGCATAATGATGCTGAGCCCACGCATCATGGGCGGGTCAGGTATGCTGAAGCCAATCATAAGAGCGGTCATGATAAAATAGGGCGGACCGAGGACAAGGTGCACCGTGTCGAAGCTCCAGCGACCCGCGCCGTTGAGAGGGCGATAAGTGTCCCTCTTGAGGATTAGGCGAAGACCTCGAAGTCCGTACTCCCCTCCGGAGATGAAGCCGAACATAGCCGTGATAATGGCGAACATGGCGCCCGGTCGTAGGTCCGAGAGCTTGGAGATGGTAAAGTAGAAGATGATGGGAATCAAGGTGCATTCGGTCAAGATGAGGAACCAAAAGAGCGAGATGGTCAGCTTGTGCTCCCGCAAGTTGTACGGGAGGGGCGGCGGTCCGGTCGCGACATGGTTCGGCGGATCTTTGCTGGACACGGATGCAGAACTAGGTCCAGATGGGAGCGTCGAGGGCTCGAGAGTCATTATGTCGTCGGGAGAAGAATAGCTACGATGGAGCTATACGCTGTCGTGTCTGCGGAATCTGATCCGGGGTGGTTTATGTGTTACGGTCTCGTCGAGGTTGTTGTGCTCGTGGCTGGAAATAAGCTTAAAAATAAGCTTGACTGGTGACGAAGCGAGAAACAAGACTGGCAGAGGCGAGGTTGACATAACTATTGACTAGGTTCTCGATGAGATAATTCAACACGTAACTAAGTAGCATTAGCAATACTACATAGCCTCATTGCCAAGCAGCAAACGCTGCTGGCCAACGGTTTCATGGTGATAAGGTCCGTGAGATCCGGGTAGATACAGACCACTTGGGGACATGGTGACGCAATCAGCGAGGCTGCGCAAGGAATAATGGTAAGATCTGCTTTGTAGCGGGGGGGAAGGCAAAGAGTGGTGATGTAGCCGTAGCTTGGCACGCGGGAACCCTGTACAATGACGATGGATGAGCTCGCATTCTACTCTGTAGAAATCGTCGACTTGATCCCAATCTAGCTTAACTAACGCCTGGTTTCATCTTCTCGGTTTCAACACTAACAATATCAACTTGGCTAATTACGGATCACGGCGTACCAGTCCATCAATTGACCTACGATCCTTCGATCATGTATACACCAAGACATCAGACGAGCACCATCAACGTCAATTGTGACTATGCCCTCTAAGTTAGTGTCTAGGATACGCGAAGAAATAATAACAGCACGCGCTTTTGTTTATTAATTAACAAGAAATAATGGGATCCCGAGCATTTCGTGGGTTCGCCATAGCAATGATTTAAGACGTGCGGCGTACCTTGCCCTGGATTTGATGTTATGAGATTGATGCCTGCAGGTGATATTTGACTAGAATACTATTTATACTTCTAAATAAACTACTTCAGAGATTCTAGATTGACATACTTATATCAACAATATTAACAATCCCACAAACATCCTGCGGCTGTATACCTCGAGATAGCGATGCCAAGATTTCCGCTTAAATGCTTCAGCAAAGCTCAGATAGTGTGAGTTAAAACATGGTGAAATGACGCTGATCTATGGTCCAAATGACGGGGCAGTCATCGATAAAAGCGCGGCGCGGTTTGTTTTAAAAGACACTCAAAGTAAAATGCATATGGTTATTATAAACTGAGAGTGTGACTTGCATTGCCCTTGGTTGGTATGAAATTGAAAAGCCGTACATACTCATGTCGCTAAGAAATATATTATGATCAAGTACGCTTGGACATGCCCAGTCTCATTCACCGTGACTTCCTTATACCACTACTACCTCACTCTGCACCAGCGACTCTAGACTAGAAACACGGGTATAATTGCATTGCTCCAAGATTATGCTCCTATCAAACCCCAATGTAGCCCAAGGAGCCTCCTCCAATGTAGGCATTTCACCTCTCGGCCTGCTCATCGTTAACCCTATGCGCCGCCGCAAAGCTCCCAAGGCTCATCGTATCGTCATCTGCTTCGCGAGTTTGGCCACGGTAGGGAGCGGCATGCGGCTGTACAGGAGGCGCATTACGTCGCATGTCTTTCTGCGAGGGCTCAGAACCATCATCGACTAAGACCACCATCCAGACTCCCACGGCCCCGTTTGAACCCAGCAGTGGCGTACAATGAATCCAGCGATTTCGGCCTGCAGACGCGGGAGGGGGTTGGCCACCGCCTTCACCATGACTCTGGTGATCCATCACGCGCGAATGCTGATTTTGGGCCTGCATGTCCGACCTCGAGAGCCAGCGTATCTTGGCGGTCAGGCCGTTGCCACCTGCGAAAGCTTGCGTAAGGGTTTCGCGAATACGGTCGGAGCCTCCTATGCGGGACAAAAGCGAGCTCTGGAGCATGCCTGGAACTCGTAGTGAGGGTGATGCGAAGAGAATACGTAGGCTGGGGTATGGTCGGACCAGCAAATAGTGCTTGTAGATGCCACCAAGACGACCACTGTAGTGTGTACCGAGGGTCGGTTCTTGTAAAATGGGATCCGAGAGTCGACGATCGATGGTAGCATCGTCCTGGAACACCAACCGGGGCTTATTCCAGTTGGCTGGCATCTTGTCTGTCTGCCGTACATCCTCCTGCAGTGTTCGATGAAGAGCACCACCCGATTCTCTGACAGTCTTTAACTCAGATAGATCAAACATCTCAGCCAGCTCGCGGAACTCATCCTTCTCGTCATTCTGATGTGGCTGCACCGGTGCTTCACCTGGATACTGCTCAGGGTTCTCACGCTGCATCAGCGTTGACAGGGAGTCCAGACCGGAACTCTCCTTGACAAGACCGGAAACATCAACCTGCGCGCCCAAATGGTACCTAATAACACCCCGAGAATCGTACAGGGGGGCTACCATCAAAAGGTTCATAAAGGGGGAGCCATCTCTGCGGTAGTTTAGGAACGTCTCGCAGTGATCTTGTCCGGCGTCGAGCTTCTCTCGTATTCTTCGTACACTGAACGGATTTGTTTTCGGGCCCTGAAGAAACCGGCAATTACGTCCCAAGGCGTAGTTCATACCGTACTGTGTTGTTCTGTGGAATTCTATTGACATCCCTTTAGTCGTGTTGTCTCTCAACGATGGAGTTCGACTTACCTTCACTTGCAAACACGATGGGGTTATCAGGCCGCGACGGATCGGTGAGGCAGAAAACCTCGGCCAGCCCTTCTGATAGTTCACGCAGCATGGGAGACAGCGTGTCTGTTATCCTGCGCTTGATCGTGATGCTGACTGTCTGGATGTACGTGTGGGTGATGTAGGCTGGTAAATCGTGGTTTGCCATGACTTGGAAGGCATCATCAGCCCTTTTACGCAACGCTTTGTTGACCGTGTCAGTGACAGGGTCTGCAGTGAAGCCATGCCCATTAATTTCGGCCAGTGAGCCCGTCAACGAGTTTGCATAGTCAATCGCCTTGAGAGCCTTGAGAGTGTTCAAGTAGTAGACCAGAATGGCCATTGAGTCCGGGCGTGACCCGGAAAGGTAGTTAGTGAAGCGCTGGAGCAGCACAGGGTCCTCGAATATCACCTTAAGGTGTTTGACAGAAAAGAGGAGCTCAGACTGTGCCTCGAGGGTATACTGCTTACCCAGGGCATGTGCTGGCACCACCAGATCAAATGCGGCTGGGTCGAATTCTTCTTCTCTCAAGGGCTCGAGCCCATCGTTATCCATACCACCTTTGGTCTGCAACGCAGGCAATGTGGTGGATGCATGCATTGAGGAGACAGATGATGTGTCTCTATGGGACCATGGAGAGTCCTGTGAGCGATAGGATCTGGGGCTTTTCGAAGCTGTGGATGATGGCGCGGCTTGAGGTTCAAGACCGAGGTCCTGGGAATGGCCCATGCTATGGCCGTCAGATTGCTGGTCATGTTGGGAAAAGCTACAAATGTCAGTAAGTATTCATCGGCCCCTCTCTCCTCTTCATTCCCATATGGTGATTTTGCGTGGACGGACCTAGGCTTCGTAGAGATAGGCCTCTGGTGTCTATCCGCTTCTTGTTCAGAAACCATGCCGTCGACGTGATGTGATGCTTGTCGACTCTGTGACCTTATTGGAATACTCGGTATGCGCACGGTGCTCCTGTCTGTATGATTGCTGCTGACTCTGTCATAGGTGCTGTTATGGCCGTTGTGCTGCAAATTCTCGTCGTGCATCTCATCAAAATGCAGAGTCTGGTGATGCGACATGATGTCCGAGGAGTATAACGGTCACGACTTTCGATACGGGATAAAGGAAGACTGAGTTGGACTCAGATGATGCGAGGGTTTATGTTTACTTTTGTTGCCCCTTGCTTCATGGTCCAATCGGTAAATGCTCTCTGGGGACACGGCGGCTTGTCCCAGTTTGGGTCAAGAAATCTACAAGCGATATTGACTATCACGAAGTAGTGCCAGGCTAGTAGCGACACTTTCAAGTAGTTCAGGTTCACCTAACCAATAAATGGAGGCAAATGCAATGAACAGCGTCTGCTAGCCAGGTACCTCGCTAACATGCACGCATTCATCCCGCTTCGTTCTATCACGCAATAAGTGCAGCGTTGGGTTCTGTTCTGGCTGTTAGGCAGAGATGAATCGACGGAATGACCTGAGATGGTCAACACTACCCAATACATCCCCAGTGGCTGTATTCTGTGTAGATCGCACTCTTGAGCGTCCCGATACCGAGATGATCCTCTACGTAATTCATCCACAATGTCCGAACGTACTTCGTAACGAACACTCTAAGGATAACACTAAAACATTAGCCCCCTTGCAGTAGCGTGACAGCACTTTTGACAGCCCGCTTGACAGCTCGAACCATTGAGGTCATAGCGTTAAAAGAAAAGTCTTCTTGGCCGATTCTCTGCATTCTTCAGTTCAACGGTCTCGATACTTAGTACGGTACCCGTGTTATCACGAGAAATCGAGAGTGAGCTTACCTCTCCATGCCGAGATTTAGTCTTGTTTGTAGTCTGTCTCCCCTTCTTAACACGTAGCAGGGTGTAGGATACAGGCCGTAGCATTGTAGGCAATTGAGTTCTTCTAATCTCCCCAGTCCAGATCGATCAGAGAGCAGGGGGTGACCGATCCGTGACCGATCTCAACAACAGATCAAATCCTTGAGCATCGCGATCAGAACGTCATGGCTCATCTCACGATCGGCAGTTGAGAGAAACTAGTGGCTTGGCAGGCACGAGTAATCAATGGCGAGTCCGTGCACATACTACGCGTATCTCGGAAGGAGACTGTTCCGCCTGCACCTAGTAAATGCTGATGGTAAACCCTGATCTATGGATTACCTTCTAAAAGCAAGTCCGGCGCATCTTTCCGTGCCTCGGTAAGAGAGATTTGAACCTCTCTGACGATGATCGCTAACGTTATGAGGTATCTTGACACTGCATACGTACTGAGTACCAGGCTCATATCGCCACGTGGTTTTGCTTCGTGGTTGGTAGAAGTATTAATTAAGTTACCATGTAGCTAAGTAGGAAACCAACATAATTACAGGCACTTGGTTGGTAAGGTAGCCAGCCATGGGCCCTGTGAAACCCAATAAAACATGTCCAGTGGGACAGTTGAGCACCTGCCGAGATCATTGTTCACTTCACAGACCGAATGCAATATCTGCGAAGATATGCACCAAAGAGTCAACCCTTTCGGTTGTTAAGTCTATGGGATAACATGCAAAGAGTTGCACTGAGCCCACAAATGCTATCTGGTCATCCATCCTCCTGCTCGATGGCCTGGAGAGCCACCATGCGTGCTTTGACACCGGCAATGGTTGAGCTATATACCATTAGTACTCTTCTGGCCCTGAGCATTCGCAAAGTCTGCCCCCTGTTGAGCGCACCAAGATGTACGAGACTCAATTTCTCCAAGGGGACCATCTTGTGCACCCTATGTGCCATTGGCGGGACGTAAAAGCGGGTTTGAAGTTCCAAATTCGGGTCCTGGTCTTGGAAATTAGTTACGGTCTCGCATATCGCATCGGTGTACAGATCAATGCCACGTTCTTCAGGATTTGTTCAACATTGACGGCCTCTAGCTACTCTCTTTGAGTAGATCGAAAAGCTGAGAGTTTAGAAACAGTTTTTCATAGTTATAAGCAATGCCCCCACTGGCGGAAGTAGACCAGATGCTTAGCTTACAAGGCGAGCAGGAGGGTCGCTTGTTATCGATGTAGGAGGCCCCGCAAACGGTGAAGTCTCCATGGTGGGCAGTGTAACTTAAGCGGTTATACCTGTCAGGAAAGCAAGCCTGAGCCCGGGATTCGATCATGTACCGCTAAAATAATATTAGTTGGATCAGAGCTGCAGCCTGAGGGCAAGACACCAATTCCATCTTAGATGCTCGCGTATTGGTGCCCAGAATAACCGGGGAAGCATTTTAGCATACATGGAATCAGAAGCACGTTGGTAAGGCCACAGTCTACTTCAGCGGGCCTTTTCTTAAACATATCATAGGGAGCAAGAACTGAGATCTATCTTGAAATATTCTCCTATGTTGGCTACCCCGTAGACTCATCTGTTATTAATCTTTGTCGCCAAAAAGCTGCGAGGTACCAGCAAGGCGTTCTATGACTGCACGTGAGGGTGACAAACCAAGAATCAAGCCGCTTGAGGCGAGACTGGGTCCCTCGACTGTAGTTGAATCGACATCTGACACCACCACGGGACGAGAGGCCAGCGGGTCGGCGATAAGGCATGGTATTTACCGACCCGGTCGTCCCATGAGGATCGCAAGGATCGCGGCTCGCGTATTCCTAGCTGCTTATGACCAGTAGCAAGCACTTCTGCCTAATTGAATATCCCAAGCTGTGGAGGGACTTTTCTACCCCCACGGTATTCTACACCGAGTAAGCTTAACTTTAACCTGGCGTCCATGGTCTTTCCGATCATCGCTCGAGAAATGTTATGGACTAGTTCTCTGAAGTAGACCAGTGATCACCTAAAACTAGTTGATATTCATCAAAATCCTGTTGAACTCCTGACATTCCTCCCCTAAAAATACATATCCATTTTACTCTATCTCTCGATTCCCTATCCCCCATCCTAGGTTATGTCTTATATCATGCTCGAAAGAACGGCCTCCAGGCCGTGTGGCGTCTCGGCTGTAGCCGAAGCTGCCAAGACCGTCATTGAGCCGGCTCTACAGCCGATCGTGAAGCCGACATGAAAGCGTGGGTGGAGACGACTCACAAGCAGCGTAGGTCACGATGGAACATGCGAGACACTTCAAAGGATCTTTGCATGAGTGAGATTGCCCGCCAAGATCTTCTGAAGCGCTTCTAGCTGTGCCGCTCTCTAACATACTCTTCTCTTGTAGCTGGTTGCTGGAAAAACCCGGTGTGATCTAGACTTGTGCTCTCAAGGGAGCTGCTCCTTTGGACCCCGGTATTAATGTTCACCGCGACTTTCATCCGCGATCAGACGAGCTTAGATTGTCGTCTGGAACACAGGACCGGGTTACCGGAACGCAGTCCGGACATGAAATGATATTCTCAAACGGGCAGGCAGAATAAGACGACTCTAAGTGATGCATCGGGAAGCGGTCCGTTCAAGTCACTGACTACTGACTTGGTAATATCGTGTCTGAAAAAAAGGTTATAAGTAGGAACCAGTATCTCCTACCAGAAGGACACTCACAACTCAGTCCACATAAAAAAACCACCCATTCTCCTTCACAAACTTTCAAGATCCAACCACCAACATGAAGCTGACTGCTATCTTCGCCATCGCTTCTCTTGCGTCGTAAGCTGCCCAGTCTTTGGTCTTACTATCCTATGGATAGGTAGCTACCGAAGGCGCCGTTTGGCTTTTTAATATGCTCTTCACTAAGTACTGACTTTTTACCTACCAGCTTTGCACTTGGCGCTCCGGCCGCTGCGGCAGAGCCTGACGTAGAAGGCCTTGAGGATCTTGCCAAGCGCCAGTCTACCTATCCGGGACTCTGCGGCAAGGCGGCCAGCAACGGCTGCTGCTATTGCACCTACAAGACCCCTATCAACGGAGGAGCATCCTACCCGGGCATGTACCTCCAGTAAGAACCACCCAGAAACATGGAAACTTCGATGGCTTACATATTCAACAGGTGCAACACCAAGCTGTGCGGAAAGTAGACGGGAAGGCTGAAAAAACGGGGATATTTATGCGGCTTAGACTGATTATACCGAATTCAACATTCAGTACAACGATACGGTAGAGGTTGAGGATATAGTGACGAGTAGTGAATTGAAGAATGTTCTTTCGCTTCCAACCATCTGACAAGTCCTGAAGTAACTACTATATCAAGTCTTTCTGACAATGGCTCCTATGTTCATACTTTTTGATATACAGTGCGGCTCAGTCGATGATTGGCCAAACACCGCAAGAATCGGTCGATTAGAGCGAGACTAAGCAATCAACTCAATAGACTACATATTGTCAAGGCACCCATGGTATCTCAAGACTTATAGACTCGTCTCCGCAGAACAGGCTCGGATTAGAAGCTGTGGTGAAACCAACGGCCATTGCCTGGGGCTTGAACTGGCTGTGTTTCAACTTCTTCAAAGGCACTATAGGTGCGTTGAACACATGTTTCACGATGGTTGAGCCTTGAATAGCAGTAGCGATAACAGGCATCGATCTCCATTGCCTGGACGAACTACTCAAATTACACATAATTGTCGCTTTTTTGCCGACAAGTACAGGGAGGGTGTCATCGCTTGTGTCAAGTCAAAGCTCCAACTAATCTTTTCAACGACTTAAAAGGTACCCATAGATTTCTCAAACGTAGGACTATCCTTCGACATTCTCCCTCAAAAGACCGCTAGGTTCATTCGCTTTAAGTTCGCCCGTTCTATGGCTTCATATAATCAGCCTGTACCCAAGAAAACCCAGCCTCTGTAGATGCATTCCAATCTAAGCGGAGCGAGAGAAGCGAGACTTTGACTGCCAACCCCAAGGCGAAACCTGTCGCTTACTCATGGCAGCAACAGACTCGGCATAGTCACTGGTACCATTTGAGGGATCGGCATCAGTAGCTTCGCAAGTTGGACCAGAGCTGGAGTCGCCGAGAGCGCCATTAACAGGGGAAAACTCGCGCTTGTCCCCAGTCGTGGCAACCATGTTCTGCGCCGCTTCCTCAGTCCATCCATTGATAAAATCGCCGTGGGAGCACCAAGCTGGGCCGCAAGCGAGCTTGAAAGGGGCTTCTCCGTTCCAGCCACCGGGCAGGACCTTTCGAAGATCATAGCGAATGCTGAATCGCAGCTGGGGCATTGTCTTCATACCCTCGGGGCACCAGTTTGCGGTGCCATAGTCACGGCTTTTGTAAGCCGTCTCGAGAGACTCCGTGTTGACACACTGGGGGAAGTAGAGGAGTTGCTGCAGATGAGTTCCACAAGTGGCACTGGGGAATCCATTGGCATCAGCAGGACCACCGCCATCTCCGCTCTCACAAGCCCACTCCGACTTTGCATCGGCGGGCATATCGGCTTGCGTCATGGCGTTGGCATCGCCAGCTACCATCTTGAGGTTCTGGGGCATGGCGACTTCGGCTGGAGTCTCGCCGAGGTTGTAGTAGGCGCTGAAGCGAGAGACGGGGATCGGCTCGTACGACTCTCCGCCGTTGGCCGTGTAAAGCGGCGTGGGAATCCAGTAGACGGAGAGATCGTTGGGGTTTTCAGCGTTGGTGCAGCCTTGCTGTAGCTCGGCGCTGGTCTTTGTGTCGACAGTGACGGCGTCAGAGCCAAAGAACGAGTGCAGATGAGATTTTCCATGCTGTCCAGGGAACACGATCGGGTCGATGTTCTTGAGCATAAAGGGAGAGGCGACGTTGACTTGAGTGTAGGCCTGGGCGACAGCAACGAGAGCGCCAGCAACAAAGACGGTGGAGAGAGACATGATGTATCTTGCAAAGATAAAGACTGTTAAAAAAGAGTGAATAATAATATAGTGGAAAATAAAATCGGCAGTCAATGCCAAAGAAGAGAATTTAACGATAGAATGAATGCTGAACAAGACTAAACTGTCTTTCACGATGGCAGCTGGAATGTTCTTATATCGTCGTTGCTCATCCAGAGCCAAGCCAAGATCGGCTCCCGGCCCTGCTATCCCCTGTCAAATTTCCGGTTGCGTTTCGAAGCTATTCGCTATTTAAAGTAAAAAACCGAAAGACAGTAGCATCTGGTGTGGAGTAGATACGTGCACCTTAAGATCAAACCTATGAAGAGGTGGAAGATAGAGCGACAGCAAGGGTTTTGTTAATGTCTGCCAAGCTTAACAGGGGTTTAGTGTCGGAAGATCGTCCACTTTGAGGCTGATGAAACGCCGCTTGCAGGCCGCGATAGGAGAAACGACCTGAGGCTTGGCTGAATTGTTTCAGGCTTAGTTACAGATGATTGCTAACCACATCGCGGAAATGGTTGGCAATGCTGAAAGACGTTTTTCTCCAATTACTATCGTATTTCCGAGGTGATTGTTGGTCCAGAAGGGTTAGTTAGGGTTGACGAAGATTATAGGACTGGGCAGAGAACACTTTAGTTATACTAAACTCGACATTGACTGGGTGCCCAAACATGTATTTCTCTTCAAGAGGGTTAGGCTTTAGTCCGAGTGTCACTGTTAGCTTCGCCGTGGAACTGATCATTGTAGTAATACTGACTTTGGCTTTCATAATTATTAACTTTCAATCAGTTAGCTCGCGTCTTGCCAGTCATATGCACTCTGCCATGTTTGGTGCCAGTGGCTACATAGCTCAGGCAAAGGGCGTAACTTATGTGTGTTCTCAGTTCATGGTGTTTCTTTGGGCAGTGCTTTGTTAACAGTGAATTTAGAACAAGTCTTACAATATGTACTTACCGTCCTACAGTCTGAGAGGAATGAACTAGGTATAGTAAGTAGGGTCTTACCAACTGACACGATGACCTCAGAAAATACCCTGAGTACCATTACCCAGACCACCAGGTTATCTCATGATGACTAGGTCATTACTTGATCCCGACGAATACGTTGTTATTACAGTACAGTCCTCTTTACTTCACTGCCAGTACTTTTGATTGTCGTGACCGAGAGGCGCACGAGCTACTAATAGAGCGGGCACTATATAATTGATAAAGGAATTCTATCGCCTCCATGCGAGACAGGAAAGGACAAATACTGCTGCTGGAGATGACGTACGTACGGATGAAAGCCTACCAACCAAATTGATAGACAAATTCCATGATCAGTCACATCTTTCAAGAGGATCGGCAAGTTCGGACTTCCACCCTGCTTCGCCAAACAGGTCCGCTCGTCAGACATCGATAGAAAGAAATAGTACTCAAAATAAGGATAGCCGGTAACTGATTGCAGCCCCAGTACTCGATGAGGGTGTTGATGATAGTTGCCTCGAGATAACGTAAAGTGTCTTGCGCAAACTGTTAATATCATGCGAGTGTAAGAGCTCCAGAAAGATCGTTTGGGTATTTACTTACAGAGTGATTTCAGCCACCAGCCACGCCGAGAGCAGGGCCAACTGTACGACCTGCTAACGTTAGCGCTTGGAAATATGTCACAGTTGATTGGTAGTTTTGCATTGCACTCGTGATAAGTTTCTTGGTGCGAGTACAGCACGTCGTTGATGAGACTCGCAGCTTGTTTATGAGTATTCTTATTATGCCAAGTCAAGCATCAGTATGGCCAGGGCTTCAGCTACTCTTCCACCTCAAAGTCTACCGAAGTAACTCCTTCTAGTCTAAGCGAGGCATCACTTGTATTATTCGCACCCTCTCTGGGTTGAAACTGGCCTGGGGGTGTCAAAACATCTTCCTTCCTGCCGTAACGCCACCAACTTATCTCCTCATCATCCCGGACCTGCAGACGGTAGGTGTGACCAGGTACAAACGCACGCTCTCCCTCTAACGCATGCGAGCGAAGGAACCGATGGGTAAAAGTAACGGGCGTTTCCGGTTCCAGCGTGCAGTAGTACTCGTCGTCAGGACCACCAAGCTCTGAGCTGAATCCTGCGCGTTTTGGGCCCTTGGTTGTCTCTAGCTGGAGTGTAGTTCCTGTGGTGAGATCCATGCAGATGAAGTTTTTGCGTCTTTGCGCAAGTTTTAGATTGAATATACTGTGCCAAGTGAAGATGGTGATGGGCTCGACGGCGTGCAAGACTGCGGTGACTGATAAAGAAGGGGGTGACTCAGAGCGCCGCGGGAACTTGGGAGGGTCGATTGCCAACGTAACGGATATCGACGGGGGTTGTGAGCGCTCCATGTTGTTGATTATTCTTGCGAGAGGGAGAAGGACTGAAAGAAGAAGTGGTAAAAGCTGGGAATGCGGTAAAGGATGCTTTGGTGTGATATCCCAATAATCATGTGCCGAGCACTGCCACATGCCGATGACTGTACTCTAAGGTGGCAAATTGGGCCATGTACTTGGCACATCGCCCCTGATTTACCCGCCTTCTTATGAGCTCAGTATAGCTACACTTTTCTGCAACCCGTACCCGACAGTTAGTTCTCAATACAGGGTGAAGGATCGTGGATACTTCGTGCAGGCTTCTGCGATGGACGAAGCCATGCTACTACAAATACATGTTGAGAAGGCCATATTAGTATGTATTTTCTTCAATATCAATGCTCCGAAGCTCCTTTGTGGACATGCATTTGCCTTGGGTGTTTGTGTGTAGATAATAGTTATGAAAGACAGTGCCATATATGAAACCAAGATACATGTACAACCTTGTTTCCACTCGACACGACAACCCCTAATAGAGGCAAGGAAGTCTAGAGCTAACATCCAGCTCAGTGCTTCTTTACTTTACACTCAATCTCGTAGTTGGGATCGTTTCCGTCTCCCTGCTGGGGCTTCTCAAAGCTCTGTCCGCATATGATGGTCCAGTGCAGTTTGTTTACGAACCAAGAGTAGCTGTCGGCATTATTCAATACATCTACTACACAGTTACTGACTTACGTAGGGGCCATACGCTTTATCATCTGTCCCCTTCAACGAGGCGGTCGTAGTCAGTGTACCCGTGAAGAAGCATCGGATGACCTTGTATATGTGCAACGCGCTCATTGCATCACCAATACCATAATCTTTTATGATTGTGTTGACGGTAACCTTTTATTCCATTGGTGTCCGACCTATTGAGCGCATAAGATGACCGGAACTATCACTAAAAGTACGGCTGTCTTTGCTTGGCCGACTCAATTGTCCCATTTCTGGTTTCTTGTTTATCACCAAAAGCATTCTTGTTCGTCGTTCCATTCTTCGGTGGCAGTAGAAAAATGCTCTCGCCAAGCTGTTGATATAAGTAGACAAAGCGTCTCTTGCGAAAACAATAAAGCACCCTCCTCCATAAGAGAGCTGGCATCATGAAGCGTCAAGTTCTAATTGACTATTATACCCGTAGGTCGCTATGAAACCCTACCCTAGATGGGAGTCAAATTCTAGGGACGGCAACACAAGACTCCCATTTGACCGTTCTGTTTTAAAGAGCCAGCCGGACTGATAAGTGGTTGAGTTTATACGATAGAGCCCCATAATAGCTATGCACTGCTATACCTCGACAAAACACGGACCCAGTCTAACGATCAGGAATATTTGAATCTTTAATCCAGCATCTCGTAGATGGACTTTACCTCGGGAACCTTTCCTTCAAGCTCAAGTCTCGTCTCCTCCCAAACACGCCGCTGGGCTCTAAGGCCGCTCTCTCTCTCCATGAAAGGCGGATACCTATAAGCCGGTTATCAGTATTGCATATTGAGCAGCGAGGGTCGATTATCATGACTCACGGTGCAGTATCAAAGTCTTGCATGATTTTTCCATGTCCTTCCTCCGAGACCGAAACTCCATTTACCAACGCAGTAGCACAGATCTCTGGCTCTCTGGCTCCAAAGTTCATGATTAGCCTTGGAATCAGTTTCGCCTGGTTTGGGTTCGTGAGTGGCGTCCACGCCGAGCCGGGATCGGCACTGTTGATTGTCACCTTGGGCATATCCTTGTCCTTGGCTGCAGTGGCCGAAACTCGGGCAGCGAGCTCGCGGGCAAAGTAGAGAAGCAGGCCCTTCGAACGACCATATTGATGAGCTTGTTCCATGCCGTCCTTGTTGTTGCTGAGCTTTTTGAGATAAGACCCAGTCTTTGGTACGCCCATGGTGAAGGACGAGGGATAAATACCAAAGGAAGTGACAAACGTGAGGACAGGAGGAGATGGGTTGGAAGGGGAGGACTTGAGAAGTGGCAAGAAGAGGAGCGAAACGAGGGCGCCGGACAAGAAGTTGACTTGTATCGCTGTTATTTGGTAGATTGTGGTTAGAATCTTCCAAGTACTAGACTGGGTGACAGACTCACATGTTTCCCAGCCCTCGGGAGACTCGCGACGATGGAAGGAGAGAATCCCGGCAGTCATCAAGACATGATCGAGGTTCTTCAGCTCTCGGGCCTTCTTTCCTAGCTCTTGGCAGCCTGCAAAGGTCATAAGATCGGCCTGCCAGACAATGATGTTGGGCTTGGCCTTGCCCAGATCACTCAGCTCGGCCTCGATCTGCTGTTTGACGTCTCCGCAGTCCCTGACGTCTACCAGCACAAGAGTTTCGACATCTCGGTGGGCAAAGAGTTTGGCGGCCCTCGAGCCGAATGCGCCATTTGCCCCAGTGATTAGTACAGTCCTGCCTTTGTAAGATTCGGTGAGTACGGTGGGTTTGCCCGTACGCTGGTTCCATAGGCTCCGCCAAGGAAAGTATTCGGCCAGAAACAACGGGATGCCAAAGGTCAGCCCAACAACAAGAATAGCGCTGGCAACAGCGACATGAAGACCTGAAAGCGCCATCTGAAAGAGGATGTTCTTTTGCTTCCTGCCGTCTTTATCGCGTGTTTTGAGACGGTGGTTGGAGGGAGTTAAATAATCCCAATCCGTCGTACGATTGTGGGGGTTTGAGTGGCCGGATCGGAAAATAACTTAGCCGATCGCATGGTTTTTGAGATTTTTGTTGGGAAGGCCTCGTGGAATGGAGTTCTTACGAGTTGACAAACTCATCATGCGATTGTTTGAGTCTTGAGTATATTGACCAAGACAGAGTTTTGAGAGATATAGTAATACTGAAGTTAATACTTGTGACTAGGCGGTTAACCTAACTAGCTGTTAGCTGTGGGGTACGATTGTCCTAACGTCAGTTACTCCGTATTGTTTACATCTTGTCTGCAAACCAAATCCAAGACAAGCCATAGTCAACATATCTTCTAGCGCATTAACGCGACTACTGAATCCCAAATAATGAGCTTCATCATTTACCATCACAATATTAAAAGCCGAGGAATTCGGAGCTCCGATCTATAGCCGATTGCACGACGGCTGTAAACTTGGGCCCGCCTTACCCTAAACAGTACGTATATGGGTGCAGGTTTCCTTCCCATACAATTGATAATCAATATTTTATGCTCAATTAACTCAGCACTTCATATTCCATCACACATAGTATCTAATCAAGAGTGTCCATGTGGTAGCGTCACTAAAGGAAATTCCCTGCTAGTATTACTATCTTGAAGTGGATTTGGATAATCTGAGGGACCTTCCTGCGTTATGAGTTTACACCTCTACGGAGTACAATGGTAAAACATATTTTTTTGAAATCGTTATAAGTGGTGGGGACTTCCACGAAATTATAGCTAAAATTGATTGAGAGGGATAGATGTGTAAAGTTCTAATGTCTTCTCCAAACTCACTTCGCATCAAATAAATCTACGCGTGAGCGGCGTCTTAGACCTCGCGGTATATCTTTTGATGCAGCAATCATGACACCAAGCGTATCTGGGTCTTTTGTTGTTGGGCCATGAGGAGACAGTTGCCGAATGATCACGCCTTCAATTCTTTAAGTTCTCAGCTGATTAAATTTTGGACTCGGGTAGAAGAACTGTGATACCTTTCTGCTAAATGAGTCTCAATGCCAATTGTATATTGCAGTGTTGTCTGTATGACCAGCAGTATTCTTATCTTCGGTTGTGAGTGCAAAATTACGAGGTATTATGTAAGTTTCTTGAGTCATTGAGTACAGCACAGAATAATAATATAACATGAAGCTATTTATTACTTGTGAATCTCTATGCATGCATCATTATGCGCCCGACCTGGGTAGTAGTAGTAGTAGCAGTAGTCTCAGAGCTGCGAACTGAGGAATATCTACTATTGTAAGAACAAAAGCCCTCGTTTAACATGAGAGACGACTGAAGAAATAATAGTGTTTTAAATACGATAAGCTGAAAAACCTGAAGATATACTGCGTAGTACCATCGTCTTTGCTAACTCTACGATGGCCAGGATACATGAAACATACTGTAAACGTCAGCTAGATCAGACCCTTTAAAGATAACGACTTTTTCATAATCAAAAACATTGATGAAATGGACTGAAACAATACAATACCTCTATCTTACGCAATTAAGAAAACAATGGCTTCGTCGTTCTTGGCTTTGGCGGACATGCAACGATACTGCTAGTAAGATGACCGCATCATTCCGCCTGCCACAAGCCGCCTGAAAGCTGACGCCCCCTGTTTGTTATTCTTTACCCGACTTTTAGCTGTAGTAAGATGTGATCATTATCGCCGGAAATGTTTGAGTACCCGTCAGAGACCTGGCCTAGCGCTCAGCTATGGTATGACGTTCACGACGCAAGCCCACTACGTGTGCGAGCTGACGCTCAAGTCATGACGTCCATGATATCTAGCAGTGAAAAGGAGGGGGATATAAAAGCCTGCTCTCCAGGATAATTGGTTTCTCAAAGCAATCAACCCGCATCATCAATCTATAAACAATCATGCGCGCCTCACGATCCATCCTCAACGTCGCCCGATTCAGTTCCTTTACACCAAGACCGTTTTCTACAATGTCGGCTTTGAACCAGGTTGAGCGCGGCCAGGGCGATAAGTCTCACGCCACGGGAGAATCCAAGGTTCCCCAAGGAGTTCAAGAAAAAGTTCCCAAGGGCCTCGAGGAGGCTCTTCCAGACTCTGTACGACAGCCAATTGTACGACTTAAGAACCAATGCTAATTATACAACTAGATCCATCCTACTGGTTCCGACCCTGGGCAGTCTACAAGCAAATCCCATGCTAAGGGTGGTGGCAAGGAGTCTGTGGTGCCCCAGAAAATCCAGGAGATTCTTCCTGAGTCTGTTGAGAGGGCTGTCCCAAATGCGATTCATGACACCGGTGATACACCTATCCTGGGTGAAAAGAAATAAACTTCTGTAGTTTTATAGCACCGCCCGGTTTGTGGCCGTGAAGGTGTATCTTATCTACCTGGTTCTAATACATATATAATTTAATCGAATGATATGATTGATTATTATGTTTTCTTTTCTTGGCGGTTGAATAAATATTCGCTGCTAGCAAGCTCTCCACAAGTCTTATTGTTCAATGTGCACCTCTTCTCATGGAAGAATGAATATGTCCCAGGCATAAATTCTGCGTATGTTGTCAGCCTTCACACCAAACAGTTAACATGCTTCTACTGTAAACCAGATTAAACGTAGAACTAAAATTACCTTTTACTCCTGTAAATGCTTCGAAGCCCACTCTCTACGCCCAAACTCATCGAGCACTGACACGTATATTACCTTACATGTTTCCCATACCTACTGTATTGCCGGCTCTCGCCTCGCCATACAAAGGTCAAAAGGTAGTACATTATATTCTATCTGTGATAGCCATGTTGCTTCTGACATTCTATCAGCCACACCATACTAAGGGGGCCTGCATGTCGGCCACCCCTGACTTTCGTTCCCTTGAGGAACGAAAGGGAACGAAAGTCAGGGGTGGCCGACCCAGACTATTTCCGGGACGGTTCTATTCATCTTATCCACTTCCGTGGCAAGACGTCTCACGTCACGATGTCCGCCCCAATCCGACCAATCTTTCGCTTCAGTCAATTTCGTTCGCTTCATCTTGACGATTGTTTCGGCGACGCAGTTTCGATGTGCTGGATCTGCGGCATTGCGTCTGAACAGTCGAAAACAGACTCCGATCATCCTGTTCCAGAATGCTTCATCCAGGTCATCTGTTTTTGCTGTCGGGATAACGTTCTGTCGGACCATTTCCAGGTCGTCCACCTGGTTCTGTTCGAGCAGTTCTTCTCGATGGATCTCATCGGGTGGACACTTATCTCGTAATAGTTGGTCGATCTGCTCGAGCTGTGCTGGGTCTGTATCCTGTTGTTGAAGTCGTCTTGGCGTAGGCGAGTCGACATTTCTGAACTGCCGTAGGATGGTATATAGGCCTCCAGGGCGGGCAAGACCCTGGAATCCCTTGAATTTTCTGCACCTTCTTGCCTAATAGCGCTAACCACTGAGCTACAAGCGAAGATAACCAACAGTGTCTCGGCTGCGTCAAAGTTTCCCGGGTCCTGCGAAGTAGCTTCTTTAGTATTGTTATCCAGGTCGGATTCTTCCCTGTGAATTTGAAGATTTCCTGAAACTTAGAATGCTTAGAGAAATTCAAGACAAGTATACTAGCAAAAGAATATTTGGTCAAGTGTCTAAGCATGTCAAGATGAAGTCAAAATGGAAACGACATATCTCCGATGAAACTCAATGCATGCCAAATTTGCTTAAGCCTATCTCCGTTCCATCCATACCGCAGCAAACTCGTAACCCACGGTTCGTCTCTGTATATAATCTATCATTTCTTTACGCCAGACTCTGTTCATTCCATCCCACTTATATCGACACAATGGATCCCCGAATCGTCAGCCAGACCATCCCCGTCACAACTGGAACAGCACCAAGGGCCCATCGCTGGACCTCGTTTCCTCCGGAGGTACAATTACTCATCCTTGAGTCTGTTATTTCTATATGTCACCATGACAAAGTGAAGGGGGTCAAAGGGCCCAAATCGTCTAGCGTCGCTCCTTTCGCCAGCGTGTGCCGAGATTGGCAGAGATTCTTCGAACGACACGTCTTTCGCCGACTTACTATTGACAACTCGGCCCTGTTTAAATTCTCCAGGATTATAAATATAAGAAA
Organism: Fusarium staphyleae; assembly: GCA_017140175.1. Taxonomy (NCBI): domain Eukaryota; kingdom Fungi; phylum Ascomycota; class Sordariomycetes; order Hypocreales; family Nectriaceae; genus Fusarium; species Fusarium staphyleae. The sequence continues at coordinate 95,530 of JADDON010000338.1, forward strand.
TGGAGTCAGACTAGGCTATATAAGGCATCTCTGGCTTCGTATTAAACTCCTTGGGTACGGCTGCGATGGTTGTACTAGGCAAGAGAGCCCCCAAATTATCGCATGGTGAGATTGATTTATTGTTTTCTTCCGTGTAACTTAAACGCTGACTTTACTGTTTAGCAACAACCATATCTTCACATCTGCTGTAACATCCCTGTTGAACACCCTCTCGATTTGGCAAAGTCGCAGCTCGCGGGGACTTGAGTTAGAGATTAGCGCATACTCGACCAGCGATGGGGAACATCGCTTCCGCCCAGTGATAACTGGTGATCTCCCTGAGTTCTTCTTAGAGGAAGATCTGCGGGGAAGCCCCAGCCTCTTTGAGCATCTTCAGGGGATATTCAGCAAAAGCAGGGAAACGCCAACAGGTCACCGACATCCGCGCACCGTTACCCTCGGCGAGCTGCAACGGATTCAGGGAACACCCCTAGAGCTGAGACCACAGACGTTCAACAGAACTGGCCTCCAAACTCCCCCGCCGAGCCTTCCAGAAGCTCCCATTGTGAGAGGTCTCTGTCTACGTCCGCACTTCTTCAGAGGTATTGCGCTTCGTACCCTCGCCATGATGCTTCGGGAGAGCTTAGTGGCCATCGAGACATTCCGCTATGAAAGGTTCACGTCTGTCACGACGACACAGGAAATAAGTGTAATCAATGGTATGGTTCTTTGAATTTTCGGCTTCAAAATTGACAGTCGACCTTTGGAAGGACATATGGCTGACTAGGTTATAGATTTCCATCGCATTTTGATCCCCGCTCTACCCAGAACCCTCAAAAGATTTTACTTCATGCAGTGGGCACAGTGGGTGCGCAACTCTGAAATCATAAGCGGAGTAGATGCTATCTGCTCATCTTTGACGCGATCTATGGCCTCATTAAGCTTTCAACTCCACGAGCTTTGTCCCCCGGGACAAATCGATAGCCTACTCTTCCTCGACGTACTTGGCTCAGGCCAAATACACTCCACGACTGAGCCCAAGCTCGAGCGGCTCTGCTTGAAATCGTCACTGTTAAAGCCCACAAATGATCAAGAAGGGTTCTCTCGTATCTTAGTGCTAGCTGCCAGAGCAGCTAAGCGTTTGCCAAAACTAAAGATACTGGAACTCTGGAATGCCAGGCCAGGATATGGTTACCTGTTTCGTTATACTTTGCAGGACCATCGGGCCACGATTACATGGAGATATATAAGTCCTGCCAAAGACATCGCTTTGAGAGCCGCGGTGGTTAAAGAATGGGCTGGTGTTGCTCGGGCTCATACAGACAGACCACTTGAGGTTGAGATACTCCCGTTCAACCGCATTGAAACAGAGGAGGTGGTTATTGATGGGAAGACCATATATAGGCATTTGGCGCTAGGCAGACTGGCTGTTCACCCAGTTACTTTAGAGAGACTTGAGGCTGATCTACGGCGTCGGCAATCTTGATGGGACTGGGTGTTTTTTGCATCTCGTTCCACAGAGGGTTGTGACTTGTCTATTTAAAAACTAGATATCACTTATTCAAGTGAAGGCGAATAATACAGTGGCATATTCTTTACATCAATTCAGAAGACATCAACTGCGTTCTTTATCGTAATATGGAACCACTTTCCCTCGACTGAGCAACCCGTACGTAGTAGTAGAGAAATTAGTTGATCATTCATAAGTATAAGTGACATTGATCCAAGAAGATATCATTGCAGCTTTCATGCACTCCCGACGAACTGTTTTCTTACTGTTCTAGGCATGGGCGTTGCCAAGCTTTCTTATGGTGACTATGGCAAAGCTGGTGTACGAAGGTACTTTTGAGTCTTGCATCACTGTGTGGCTTAGACGGTCGACCTGTGGCTTTATTTATACAATATTTGTAAGTTATGATGTGTCTCCGACTCCCCTGATGAGTCATCTGGCCGAAAGACTCACCTCCCTGGACTGGTATATACGTTATTATCAGGCACATTGTAGAGATACCAAAGCGTTGTTCCTTTAACTATCACACAGCATTTCATGAACTCGCTTCAATATCCGACGACCATGACAAAACCTTCGTTCGCAACTCCGCTCCCACAGTCGTCGCGCTCCCTGACGCTAGAATGGCGCTTCCCAAAACCTCACAGCCAATATGTCTTGACCGGCAAGTCTCGAGCAGCATGGCACACGTCGTTTGTCATTCCTCAGCTCAATCTACTTCTCGATGCTGGTCTTTGTGTCAACAAGGCGCGGCCAAAGCACGTGTTTCTTACCCATGGACACAGCGACCATACTCTCCTCGCACCCGCCTTTGTAAAGCGCGAGGATCCGCCTGATATCTTTTGTCCAGTCGAGATGGTCAAGGTTCTTGATGACTTCCTTCTCTCTCGAACAATGCTCAATCTCGGAGGGCTGATAACAGCTGATGATGCCGAGCAACTGGGTGCAGACACCAGCGATGACGGCACAGGCAACACCAATGGAGATGAAGCCGGTTGCGGAAGAGGATGGCTCAACACACACATCACTCACGGCGTTCAGCACGGTGATACCGTTCCATTACGAAGAACGAAGAGCATAACCGCCACCGCCTTCAACTGCGACCACACGGTCCCTTGTGTGGGATTCTACTTCTCCATCCTCTCCAATCGTCTGAAGCCGGAGTACACTTCCCGAACTGGACCTGAACTTAAGGAGCTACGCGAATCTGGGGTGGAAATCACAGCTGCACATTCAGCACCTATATTCGCATTTTTGGGGGACACCACTGCGGCAACTCTAGCTGCCGAGCCACACTGGTTGAAACAAGGAATACCAGTGGTCATCACGGAATGCAGTTTTATCTACGAAGAGCACAAGTCCCAGGCTGTGAAAACAAAACACACATTATGGAGTGATCTGGAGGTGGTGGTTCGAAAGTGGCCTCAGACGACGTTTGTGCTCACGCACTTCAGTATGCGGTACACTGATGAAGCGATTAGAAGGTTCTTTACGGAAATGAAAGATCCGCCAGCGAACATTGTCATATGGGTTGATGGAGAAGATGATATATAGAATCAGGGTGGAGTGCTCACCAACTGCGGGCCTCTATCGTGCCACGAGCGATAGGTGGAAAAGGTCCGATCCCTTAAAGCGCAAGCATTATACCCATACAGTGTACTATAATAAATACGGCAATTCTTTCTGACTGACTACTATCGTGAACGACCACGGTGAGACGCCGCTTTTGCTACATCTTGTGAATTCTACACTAACCCAAACACCAATTTATGGAGCGATCTCGTACGTATGGGGTGATACTTCAGACCTCGTCTTATACAAGCCTTGGATGATGAGGCTTAGCCCATCTGAACGAAAACATCGCCATTTTCCATACCGCATATCATCATCGAGATCGTTGTTGGTTTCGAAAAACGTCTTGGGTCTATCAACGTTTCGACAAGTCGCCAGACCCGGGGTCGAGGTACCAGAAAGCTTGCTGGCCTTGGAAGAAGCAGATGGAGTATCTTGAGCTCTTCTCTTCGAGAGCATTGTCGCGGAGTAAAGGTTAACGCGACCAGCTCGCTTAGATGAAGTTGGCGTTGAGGAGGGAGATGAATTGCAAAAGCTGACTATTAATCCTGGCAGGCAGTCGCTGCACGTGCCCGTCCTGGAGGGCACAGTTATAACTTACATGGTCTTCAACATTAACTTATCTTGTTTGTTCTTGCAGCTTTCATTTGTGTATTATTCTTTTATCGCCTTTGCTGTTGCTAGTCGCACGAAAAGCAGAGTTATTGAGCAAGCACTAAACTCTAAGCTACACTCTTTTCATCGCTTATTTCGCACTTGTAGTGCTTACTCCTCTAAATACTTCCTCCAATAAGCGGTTGTAGCCTCTCTTAATACCTCAGGCGCTAAATAGGTGAGTCATGTGCCTAGCGCTCGTGGTCTATTCGCAAGTTATCTACGGAGTATGCTATGAAAAGCTACGAGAACCTAACGTCCAAGCAACAGGTTAACGACGACACGACACCGAAAGCCCTTTCTACAAAAAAACATGGCCGAGGGATCATCTGACGCTTATACTTTGGTGCGAGGAACGGGTACGTGACAATGGTAACAGAGTGCTTCTTGGCATGCTGACGCTTATCATAGGCGTTCTTCAGCGCATGTGGTACCTCTATCATCGCTTGGGCATTTGGTCAAACATTCTTGTTTCCGCACATTACACTGATGTCAATGGAAACGCGCTCACTAAAGAAGTGATTACCGATGCTCTTCGAATTGTGGTGGAGAACCACCTGTCATTGTGGCAGGTTTTTGTGCAACGGCCTTCTACCAACATGGGTAATCACGGTCTGCACACTGCTGTGCTTCGCACCATTGATATTGAGAAATGCATCGAATATCTGGATGATGAAGATGAGTCTGGTGTTACTTCGGAGGTTCTTGAACGAGCTCATAACGAATGGCTATGGACTGCCGATGAGCCCGACCGTCCGTGCTGGAAGCTCTTGGTTAAAGGACGCAACATTGTCTTTGTCTATCACCACTCTATGGGTGATGGTCTGTCCGGAATGGTCTTCCACCGTGAGCTTCTGGCTGCGCTCAATTTCTCAGCGTCGACAAAGACTGGAGATGCCAAGCATAGCCGAAGTACTATCATCCATGCCAATGATGCTGCTCAGCTTCCTCAAGAACCAGAAGACGTGTGGGAAGGCAAAGACAGTCTCCTGGAGACGCTCTGGTCGATGCTTATTTCTTGGTTCATGACGACTTTCTACGGTAACGCACGCATTTACGGCGATCTTCCAGCCGCGAAGCCTTACCTACAGTCAGCAACCGCTATAGCAGAGCCACAGCAACGTACCGTCACGAGCATCTCATCGTACCGCATCCCAGAAAAGGAAATGACCCTGATCATCAAGGCGTGTCGTGCCCATGAGACCACTTTCACTCCTCTACTCATCACCATGCTGACCATCGTTCTGGCGACCGAGTTCTACCCCAAGGCGAAGATTGGGGCCACGCGATTCAACTTTGACTTGCGGCCACACCTTTCCATGTCTCGTCTAGGTGGGGGAACCACGAAAGGCACAATCGTCAATGCCTCGGCCAGCTGGCAGCGCTGGCACACGCTTGGGGGTTTCCGACGTGTCCTCAATGCGAAGGCATCAGGGAAGGCGGAGGAGTCTTCACTTGATCGCCAAGCAGTATGGAATCTTGTGAGGGACTATAAAGAGGACATGACACGTTCTACCTCTGGCAAGGGTCTGAGGAACTGGGCCGGGCTCCAGCGAGTTGGACCTGATCTTGAGGACGCTGTGAACGTATTTCCAGTTCTCGGCGCTACGCTGAAACCTACCTTTAGCGTATCTAACATAGGGACTTTCTCTGAAGTTCGGGTAGGGGACGAGATGCAAGGCCAGGGACCTTGGCAAATTGACGACATGCAATTCTCCGCTGGAGCAGTCAACGGCAACCAAGGAACGCATGGCGCGATCTTCCATGTTGCAGGGGTTAGAGGGGGTGACACTGTTATCAATGCAACTTACGAGAACGGAATCGTCCCGAGGGAGATGGCCGATTCCATTCTTGAGCGTGTTGTAGCTAGAATACTTGAGATTAGTTAGCTGAGCTGTCACTTCCAGCTACTCTTCTTAGATAATGACTACAGTCGCCGCTCAACAATGCCAGGGCAATAGTGAAAAGTCCGCGTCTATGTCGTCGTACAATATGAGCTTCAACATTTGATCAAGGGCCTAGTCACAATAGCACAGTGAATGTGACAGCCATATTCTTCCGCTGGGGCATAAAAATAACGCTCAACATGATAGAGCCCCTTGAGATTTAATTATGTAATGGATGTGTTATCTGGATGCAGTACTTGACTGTTTTGATATTGTTATGACTTAAGAGACTTGGATACCGTCTTTGAGAGCCAACTTCTACATGAGAAGCGTCACCTGAAGGCTAGTCTCGTAGCTCGACTAGAAATGTGGTCTTTGACAAGTGACCCAACTCTCTCAGTACTACTACAACCGAGTAGTAGCCCTTCAGTGACCCAGTACCACTGAATTAGATGGTGCTAACAGCGGCTATCATTTCCTCTAGGGTGTTCTTTCGACCAACGGCAAGGTAAGCTTTCACGCCATGCTGATAGTATCAAAGCAACGTAAAGCAACCGAAACATGAGACCCACCTTCAACACTTGCTTTTATCCTCTGTTTCTGAACCTTGATGGTTCCCTCAGTGGTTCAAACTAATAGGCTCCAAGGCAAGGAGTTGGGAGAGGTCGGGTTGGGAGGACCCAATCCACATCTTGGTCACGATGCTGAATCTGATAGATCGTCCATGGGGTCAAGACAGAGCACTAGCTGTGGCTTAGAACCGTAAGCCATGCAACTTATAGATCACTAGTTTGGGTAGCCTGAAGTTCCGAGGCGTGACATCCATGATCTCGGCGCAAATACATTGCTTCTCAGCGGGTCATGGTAGAAATCCGAGCTCTTATCTCCACTTGCTATTGATGCCTAATGACGTGGGTGACGGTTCGTGACCTCTACGTCGTGACCGGCTGAACTGAAACATCCCACAGTAGTTGTTGAAGTTGTCTCGATCTCTCATCCCTGTGACTTGTAAGTGGATCGATCACAGCAGGGACAAGGGAGGTCCCAGGAGGATATTGCTTTTGGTAACCCGTATGATCAAGTCCTAGTGTCATGTAAAGGTACCGAGTGACTGGGCCGAACCCGACCGGCTTCTTCTTCCCTTGCCAAGCCGTAACCATGCAAGATCTGATCGGTCAAGGTAGATCACAGGGATAAGAGTGGGAACTTTTGTCTTAGGGATCTGACCGATCTCGTACCCAAACGAAATGCTGACCTATACATGAATAACGCAAAAATACCGCCAAGGTTGGGCACTCAGGTGGAACCGGTGAGCTTGTTTCTTATTTCTTTACTACTCAGTACATACGAAATCAGAACTACTCTCCATTTGGTACTATATGCTTTTCAAGGCTATGCTACTGGATAACACTAGACTCCTACAGCAAGCAAAAGTAGCCTAAGAGTAACAAGTGCAATAACAAAGAGAAAAAAGACCCCCAAAGCAAATACAGAAAAGTAAAACATCTCCATCGGCCTTTGGTAGAGCCAGAGCATTCCTTCAAGACGACCATTCTTCTCCATTCCCGTGATATTTCCGTCAGGAACATACTTAAAGTCCAACTTGGAACCCCCTGCAAGTCCCTCTTTGCTCTGTATGACTGCGTAATGAAGAGCATCCCTGCAGAGTGATATCAACTTCTCGTCGATTGCGGGAAACCGGTGCTGTAGTCTCGCCAAGCTGGATACAAACCAACAGTGACCCCTGAAGCAAGCATAAGAGTACCATCCCGGATGGCCCATACCAAGGTGATCACAAGTCTCGTGTCCGCTTAGCTGTCTGCTGGCAGCCTGTATGAATCCATCAGAGAGGTTCATGGGCGGAAGATCTTTGAGTGCCTCGACAAAGTTGTGCCCAACGACGACCGATGTAGGCGTGACCAGAAGCTCATTGTAGCTTAGACTTTCCATCACTACCTTGGCTTGATGCGCCGAGGTAAAGTACTCTTGCGGTGCCCCAATGACATGGGCAACGTATCGCCAAAGAGCGATGTAGTCCTCGATTTCCTGAGGCTTGGGGGTGATTCCCATGACGGGCAACTGGTACCAGGCGTGATTGCAGCTGAATGTTGCAATGGCATGGATTGAGTCCAAGTCGTTGATCGGAACTCCGTATTTGTCCTTGTCAAAGTATTCAGGACCTCGAGATTCTGCCAGCTTTATGATACGATCCCGTACCATAGAATGCAGTAAACGAACTCGTACGACTGATGTATGACCGACACCTCCCGGTCTGATATCATCAAGCGAGTGCGTAACTTGGAGAATCATTTGAAATGTCTCCAGAAGTCGTCGTCTCAAGACGCGTGTGCTGAACCCGCCAGTTCGAGCGAGCACTTCCACTACACTTGTTGAAGCAGAGTTCTCGCCAACGAAGCCTTGGAATGCAAAGCCAATCATGTTGGCAAGGGCATAGCGGTAGAAGAAGCGTTGTCCGCGTGCAAGCTGATCCCAGTCAACCCAAGAGGGCACAGTGTACACCTCTTCCCATAGCTGAGAAAGGGTTTCATTGCTGCTTCGATGCTGCTTTAGGGTCTCAAATAGGTCCAGTTTGACCGCAGGGCGTTCACTCTGCTCTCTGAGTGCCTTCTCTTGTGCGTGGATATGTTGGATCTCTTTGACGGTCTTTGCACCAAGTTCGTCAAACTCGTGTCGTAGTGGATCTGTCTTTTCCTTTGGGATGTGTTCATCGGTCCAGTAGAATGAATAATTGCCTAGTTTGCATAGATGCCTGTCGGGCTCGCTACTTCCAAGCCAACTCATCGTGTGGTAGAGGTGAGTTAGAACCGAAAAAGAAGAGATGTCTGTCCAGAACAAGATTGTGAAATATATTGGTGAATATTGTGAAATAACACAAGAACAAGTTATAACACCAGCATAAAAGGTCTTCTTCTGGGGGACTCAACACCTTTTTATGACGTCTGTGAGGGAGTGTGTATATTGTTCTACTGGCCCACATACTTCGTGAAAGATCCATACACGAGCCCAATCCTCAACCTTGCAGACGCCTAGAACTCCTAGGCGTGAGGCTGCAATCATGTCTCGGCCAAGATACTAAACTGTCTTGCTTTGTATGGGAACATCAATCGATATTGATACAAGCATACCCCCTTGACTGCGGACCGAGCTTCCGGGACTACCCCGTGCGGCGGATGTGATTCAGGTAAGCCCCCATCAACTCCGCCCCCTTGGGCCGTGATGTCAGTTCTTGGCATTGCGTATGCACAGCAGATCTGTCCCAGAGATCGGGATACAAAATGGAGAAATCACACGCTAGTATCTTGTCAATATCACAGGGATGGCATAAGGATCCGCCCAGTTCCAGAGATATTAACCTGTCTTCTCCTCAAGATTCTTCGTGTTGCAGAGTTATTCCCCCAATCTTTTCAGACATTTCTTTGCCACAATGAATACCAGCACCGTTATAACACTTCCAAATCTGTTCAGGTCCTTTGTTGTTCAAGACCCAAGAGTAAACAGCCACTATGGGACAGTCAAACCAGACTCTGAGCGTTGGCTCGCAGCGTAAGCCGACCTAAACTTATTCTTACTACCAAGACTTACGAAGCCAGAAAATGTTCCTTTTCATCAAAGATGAGAAGACGAGTCGAGGCTTGTGATTTTGCCTTTTTCATCTCAGTTGCAGCTCCCGATGCTCCGCCGCATAAACTGAAGACCATGTGCGACTGGGGAAACTGGGTAAGTTGTGGCATAGTACCAGCATCAGATTACCTCAACAGCTAATTCTCTCAGGTCTTCCCATTTGATGACAGTAAGAGCTCATTTCTCAATACAGGATCGTCATGACTTTGCTAATGCTCTCAGTGTTTGACGAAGGAGACTTGAAAGCCGATCAGCAAGGATCGCAGAATGTCATCGACAGTCTGATGAGCGTTATGGTTGGCAGACACTACTCTGGACCCAAGATACCGGTAGTTCAGGCGCACGATGATATTTTTCGACGGCTTACAGAGGTAGGTTGGACCAGTTGTACCCACCAGACTCGTCGTGAACTTTGCTAACATGCCCTTCGCTTAGGCCTCCCCCAGCGGTGAGTTTGTTATCATCTGAGTACACTCGCAGTACTGACTTACGGTCTTTAGGAGTCTCAAGGAGATTTTCGAAAGCCATGCAGGACTACGCAGATGGAGTTGCTCGACACGTTGACCACTTCACCGTTGATCGTGTCCCTGACGTACAGGAAATGCTTGAGACAAGGCAACTATCCGCGGGAGTCACTCCGCTTTATCATCTCGTCGAGTATGCCCACGGCCTCGATTTACCTGATGAGGTGTTTGAGGATCCCATCATTCGTAAATTGGAGCGTCTGGGTGTCGACTTTGTGCTGCTGTGAGTATCCTGTCTAATTCTGATCGAGATTTTGATGTGCCTGGAACTAATCTTGCTCTAGAGCAAACGACATCTTGTCATACCGTAAAGAAGAGGTATGTTGATAGTACTCAGAATTCTGAGAGTTGGATTGCTGACGGCCTATAGTGTGATGCGTGTCCCTTCAGCATGGTCGCGGCCTGTCGAATGACAGGGCAGCCAGCTCAACAAGCTTTCGATACAGTTGGAGGCCTTCTCGAAGAGCGATACTTGCAGTGGAACGACGCCATTCGTCAACTTCGAAGCTGGGGACCTGAAGTCGACGATCAGGTCAGGCGATACGTTGAAGGCATCCAAAACGTGGTTCAGGCGAACATCAGTTGGAGGTGAGTTCGGCCACTAAACTCCGCTTGTGACATTGCGTCTAATCTTTGACAGCTTTCGATCCCACAGGTACTTCGGAGATCAAGCATCTAAAGTCAGACAGACAAACAAGATTGACGTCAAAGTGAACCCCCCCTACCTACAGGCCAAGCAGAAAAGCAGCAATAGACTCACCAGGGCGGTATTCTCGAGTGTCGACGCGTCTGCCCCCTTGATCAAGTTTGGCTTTGCTTTTGTCGCGATCTTTCCTTTGCTGGTTGCCATCAAGTCCAGTCACAGCTAAAAGATCGCCCTGCACCGACTTGAGCAACGCCACCAGCCCAAGCGGGTGGGAGAAAACAACGCTATTTGAGACATGCCAGATCCATGGGAGGATTCAGCCTTGTCTTCCTTTTTCCCCACTTGGACGGGACGTGGGGGAGAGGAGATGTTCCAGATCTTTGGGCCGGGCCGGGACAAGGGTTCAGTGTTGAGTGGGTTCCCTACGCTAAGGAGCGGCACTATCGGGAGGTTTTCTTTTGGTTATAAGTAGTAAAACTAGTTTACCAGATTCTGCTGTGCTGTTGGATGTGAATCAAGCCGAACTGAGACATCGGATCCTTGAAGTCGTCGATCAGATCACGCACCAGAGTGGAGGGAACTCTTCTAGACAGCCTATCTGAGACAATCTACGTAGAGCCGGTCCACATGAGATCAAAGCAGCTTCAATAGCCTCATTCACGATTATGCGAAGCAAGAAGGTTGAATGAATAATGCAAGAGATGCGAGGATATTGTTCGGAGGCTCCGGCCGGTTAGATCCCTTTCCGATCACCCCCTGCCTTTGGAGACTGTCTATGGTGTAGAATGGATGGGTCGTATTCCCTGAATCAGAAGAAGAAATATAGTTACCCCTTTGTACTGAATGTCCGGATCACGCAGTACCCGAAGCTTAGGGCCTAGGCAAAATATCAGGCTTAATGTCGCACACCAGAGAACCTTCCGGGCTACCATTTCTTGATTCGTTTGATGTCCATAATATATCTTACCAGTCTTTACCACTTCCATGCTTCTATCACTTTACTCTCACAATGGTACACACAATTCGAGCTTGGACATATCATAACCAGGTTCACCACAGTCATAGAAGGAATAGTTTTGACAAATCTTATGTGTTCATGGGAAGAACTACCTAATAATAATTACCCTAATAAATAAACTAAGAATGTAACCAGCTTATGTCTCCGTCGTTGGTTCCCATATGTGATGTGTTTGTGTAGCTCTAGTAGCTCAGATGTTTAATTACAAAAGGAAGGCAACGACACCAGCGGCAGCAACAGCCATCTCAAAGCCTCCGGTGAGACGGCCGGCGGCGGCAGTGACAGCGGGAGACGATGGGATGGGTGTGGAAGGGGGCTGCTCAACCGCAGTGGTGCCAGCGGGAGGGGGAGCGTAGGTCTCGCCCGGGGTGCTGGGCTTAGGCTGCTCAGGAACAACTGGGTGAGTCTCCTTGGGAGGGACCGGGTAGGTCTCCTTAGGAGGCTGGGGCTGCTCAGGGACAGGATGAGTCTCCTTGGGAGGCTGAGCCTGAGGCTGGGTCTCCTTAGGAGGAGGGACCGGGTAGGTCTCCTTAGGAGGCTGAGGCTGCTCAGGAACAGGGTGAGTCTCCTTAGGAGGAACCGGGTAAGTCTCCTTGGGAGGCTGGGGCTGCTCGGGAACAGGGTGAGTCTCCTTGGGAGGCTGAACCTGAGGCTGAGTCTCCTTAGGAGGCTGAGGCTGCTCAGGAACAGGGTGAGTTCCCTTGGGGGGGACGGGGTACGTCTCCTTAGGAGGCTGAGGCTGAGGGTGAGTCTCCTTGGGAGGAACGGGATGAGACTCCTTGGGAGGCTGAGGCTGTTCCGGGACGGGTTGGGTCTGCTTAGGAGGAGTGGGAGGGTAGTAGACCTGGGTGCCGTTACCATGAGGGGGGATCACAACAGTGGTGTGAACGGGAGGAGGGGGAGGAGGATAATGAGTCTCAGTGACAGGGCAGATGGTAGTCGAGACGGGGACAGTGACCGTGGTGGTGTGAGGGCCATTGGGGCAGTTGGGGACCTCAGGGCCGCACTCAGTGACCGTCTTGACTGTAGTCGAGTAGATGGTCGAAGTGGTCTGGTAGGTGGTGTAGACGGGCTTGGTAGACTTGGGAGGCACATCAGTGTAGTGAGGGATTGTCTCCAGGTTGGTAGGCTTGGTGGGCTTGGGAGACACATCAGTGGGGTGAGGGATTGTCTCAAGGTTGGATGGCTTAGTCGGCTTGGGAGGGAGGTAGCCAGTTGAGGTGACGGGGCAGACAGTGGTGGAGATGGCGATGGTCTCGGTAGTCGTGTGAGGGCCGGCAGGGCAGTCAGGGACATCAGGAGGGCAGGTCGTCACGGTGTGGACTGTGGTAGTGTAGACAGTCGAAGTAGTCCACTCAGTCGTAGACTCGTGCTCGGTTGTCTTCGTGTTTCCAGGAGGAGGGTAGGGAGCGGTCTTGGACGTGGTCACCTTAGTGGTACCCTTGGTGGACTCGCCAGGGGGAGCGTAAGGCTTGGTGGTTGTCGATTCCTCGGAGTGATGGGTCTTGGTGGTAGACTCCTTAGGGGGAGGGTAGGGCTTGGTTGTGGTCGACTCCTCAGAGTGGTGGGGCTTAGTAGTCGATTCCTTAGGAGGAGGATAAGGCTTAGTGCTGGTTGACTCCCCAGGAGGAGGGTGCTCTTTGCTAGTGGTCGACTCTTCCGGGGGAGGGTAAGGCTTAGTAGTGGTTGATTCCTCAGAGTGGTGAGTCTTGGTGGTTGACTCCTCAGGGGGAGGGTAAGGCTTGGTAGTCGACTCCTCGGGAGGAGGGTGCTCCTGGCTGGTGGTCGACTCCTCAGGAGGAGGGTAAGGCTTGGTAGTCG
>JADDON010000339.1:0-14321 GCA_017140175.1 Fusarium staphyleae
GGGGATGGGGATATTGATATGGGGGCCTGAGGTCGATGGGGTATTGTCGCGATGGAGAACAGAGATACCACGTCTTATGGCAAGCCGGAGCTTTCTGATACCACTGGTCTTACGATGTTGATGGCTGATGCGTACTAGGCAGAGATACAGGTCACATCAAGATATGTGACATCTAATTCATCCACTCCCTGAAAATCGAAAAGCAGCGATGGGGAGCGTGACGTACAATCGTTTTCGTTTCTAATCAGGTTCGTTGCTACGTGGCATTAAGAGGCTCGTAATCTAGCAGCCTTTACTCCTCTAGCTACAAAACTCTTTCTATCTGCGCTCGTTGACTGCCCTTGATAATGAAGCTGCATTAACGTGCTCTCGTCCCAGCACCAGGGTCCGTTCAACAGCTCCCCTGAGACCAAAGCAAACCAGCGTCTCACAAACCAAAACGAGGGGCTTACCCTCTCCCAGAAACGAACTAGTTACATAGAAGAGAAATGCGAATGATAGCCAATAAGTAGCTTAGTCGCGGGTTATATCTCATTTAGCCCACCCATCGTCCAGGTGGAGGGGACGCTGGGTGCTCGGCCATGGCGATGCCATCATCCTTTGCCGTGGACGTGCCGCCCGTTGAGCTACCGTGGTCGTGTCGGTCGGCGTAACCCATGTCCTCCATGGCGATATCGGAGCTGCTCGGATGCTCGTCCTCATCTTCATCCTCATGGGCATCGCTACGACGGCGGCGCAAGGCACGGACGAACCACGGTGCTCGACCGGAGCCCCTCCATGTCCAATACTCTTTGAGGTCGTACTCACGGGGCTCAAGGTAGCCGCCAGAGAGGAACACGACGATACCGATGAGGCCGTTGAGGACGGCGTAGACGAAAACACCTCTGGAGAAGGCCTATCAGAAGTGATTCAGGGGGGAAAAGACAAGAAGTCACTTACGCGATGAGACCGTAGGCTACGCTGTAGCTAAAAGGGATGAAGGTCATGACAACAAAGGAGGGTAGAACGTCGCCGATGTATCGCCAGTTGATCTGTGTGATTTGGCGAATCATCATGCAGCCAACCTGTTGAAGCGCTGTTAGCTATCCGCCTGCACAAATTCATCCAACACAGATGGGCAAAGACAAATTCTTACCAGGATGAGCGTGCAGCCAGTCGCCCAAGGGGGCACAGACGCAAAGATGGGTGCCAGAAATACTGCTACAACAAAGCACAATCCTGTTACCATGGCAGTAAGCCCGGTCCTTCCACCTTCTGCTATACCGGCACCGCTCTCGATGAAGGCCGTAACAGGCGAGCTGCCGAGCAACGCGCCGATGGAGATGAAGGCAGCGTCTGTGCAGTAGGCGAGAGTTGACCGTGGAAAGTCTCCGTCGCGAGGGCTCACAACGCCGCAGAAGCGAACCATGGAGTAGAGCGTCGCGGTGGCGTCGATAATGTCGACGTATAAAAAGGTAAAGAGGGCGAGGGCGAACTGTGAAGCAGAAGTTTCGAACGCCCAGTCAAGCTGGTTGAGGGTCTTCTCCATAGGATGCCACACAACAACCTGCTTGAAGAAGGCGAAGCGGGAGTCTCCTTCGGGGGTATAGGGAAAGTATGTCATGGGAGTGTTGCGACTGATGCTATTAGCAAAGAGATGGAGAGAAGAAGAAGGGGACTGGACTTACGGCCATGAAAGGATGGAGACTAAGGCAATGCCGATGACGAGGGCGTATTTGATGCGGAAGGCCATGAGAAAGGCCGTCACGATGCCGCCACCGAAGACAGCAACCCAGAACTGTACTTGTTAGACATAAAAACCATGAGGTAGACCTCGGAAGATCGGCTCACCTTTGGACTCGACATCTGCCCCTCGGTACACATGCCCGTGGCCTCGTCAATCATCTCCTGTGGACAACCAGCCAGCGAAAGCGGCGTAGCCGTGCCACCACCCGTGATGGCCCCGATGCCCGCCGAATATGACAGCCCAATCTCGGTCAGGAAGAGTCCGATGCCAACGCCCGTGGCGGTCTTGATGGTTGCAGGGATGAGCTTGACGAGCCACTGGCGCATGCCAGTTAGAGCGAGGAAGATGAAGATGAGGCCTTCAACGAAGACTGCTGTGAGGGCGAGGCGGTACGAGATGGGGCCGCTGGCGTTGTAGCCGACGACCTGGAAGGTGAAATAGGCGTTGAGACCCATACCAGGGCTATCCTAATGTTAGCATCGTGGATGAACATGGGACAAGAGGCAAGTTACGCGATGGCGACGGGGAGGTTGGTCAGTAGACCGAACACGAAGCTCGCCATGCCCGAGATGGCGGCTGTAGCAGTAACAAGGTCTCGTCGTACATCTTGAAGGCCTGGTTAGTATTGATATTGCTGGTCGAGATGCTGGTGTTGACCTGCCTTCTTTACAAGCAGCATACTCATCAATCTTATCACAGGCTTTTCTATCCGTCAAATCGCAGACACAAGTACCGCCAGTCTGAGATAGTAAAGCTGCCTAAGGGGTTAGGTTAGAAGCTGCGTGTCATAGTAAAGAAAGGGGGGCATACATTGACGGCGATGATGTACGCCATGGTCGCAAAAGTAGTCAGACCAGCGCGGATTTCTCGAAAAAAGGTCGATCCAGCAATCTCATTAGGCTAAAAAGACAGTCAGTATTTTGATAAGCCCTGGAAGACGGAGAGGGAGACACTAACGTGGCCACTGCCAGAGAGGTGAAAGAAATACCCAAAGCGCGAGGTGGTGATATAACCATCAACATTATCAAGAAAGTCGCGAACGCCGCAGAATCGAGAGCGGCCAACTTCTTCGGAGCCGACCGAGGGTCCATCTGGGGGAGACATCATCCCGTGAGTTGGCGGAGTTGTAGCCATTGTCAGAGCGCGCAGGGAACGTCGCGTATGAATGAATGGGCTGGGGTTAGTGACGGTGATTCTTCGTCGACGCCTGCTTGTGGGATTGAAGCAGCGCAGAATCACTGACTCTACAGAGTGAGTATTGACTGCAGGGAGCGAAATGGTCGAAGGAAGGCTAAGGAAGGGAGAAAGGAGTTGGAGTCTTGGATGGTAACGCCAATAAACGCCGAAGAGAGTAGAGGTGACGGTGACACCAGAGGGAGGTGAAGAGGGGAAAGGCTTCCTTGTCGTGAGGCCCCAAAGAAAGTGAATGATGCAAGGAACAGAATCAGATTCCTCGGTATTTTCTCGTTGTGAGTAAAGGAGTTGGCAGTAGCAGTGCGAGACGGAGGAGGCTGAGCGGCAGTGGGAATAACTGGCCGCCGGCTAACACTGGCGACGTCCTCACGTCTAGGGCACATGCGTAGGTATCTCGAAATCGAGTATCTGAATCACCAAGCCACTCTAGATAAAAACATTCGGCGGCAGTTGGTACCGAATTCTCGGTTTGGACACGAGACTCGACTTCGAGGCCAAGTCGCGAGTTGCGCAGATGCACAGGCACAGGCACGACATGAACCTCTTCCAGAAAGGGGGAGTTTGGAGGAGAGGTAACCACGGGAGTATTGTACTCTTATCAGAGAGGTTTGATATCAGGGTTCTATGTGATTGATGGGACAAGAAGGAGGAGGGCACTGTTTTTGCGGGCCGTCTTAGCTGTGTCACTTGATGCTTCACAGGCTGGGGACAGTGATGATACAGGGGATCCAGATTCAACTATCCCTAGGAGATTTCACGTATTAGAAATAGATGTGAGGGCAAGAAACACAATAAGAAAGATCCGATGCTAACCCCTGAAAAGGAAACTTACCAGGAGAGAAGTCTGAGACTTTGCAGACTAATCAATCAGAACTGGGCCTACATAACCATGCTGTATATATTACAATCAAATAAACTATCCAAGGTTGAACCTGCTCATCTCGAAAACACGATTCACTATTAAGAAACTGGATATCGTGGTTCCTGGTGAGCATCACTTCTTGGATTACCGATCCCTCGGTGTCGCACATGGCGTCGTTCTACCACCATGTGTAACCCGTCGGCGTTGATCAAGCGAGGCGGCGTTGGTCCATGAGTTTATTGAAGCAAATGACTGGTTGATAGAGACGTGGCACATCCAGCCCGATATGTATGCAGCCGAGATGAGCTCTTGTATAGTGAATGGTTTAGTAAAGAGGAGAATGAGAGTAGGCCCCTCAGGGCCGTGGTACTCAAAGGGTCCATCCCTCAACAGAAAACGCATTGGCCAAGGTACAGAAAGAGTGGACTGGTTCTGTTATCATAGCCCCCAGGCTTCTACGTCTGCTGCCCCACGAACCTGTGTGACCACGCTTGACCAAGTAAGCTGATTCATCCGACACGGCTACTTCAACTATCCTCCAAGATCCGAGAATCCACTGCCCAGTGTTGACACTGCCTGGTATGAAACAACCAAGGCTGAAGCCTAAACCATGTTTATGTTTGTCCACATAGACGGAGGCACGGAGCCCCCCCTATGAGAGAACAAGCCAAGAACAAGGTGAGAAGTATTAGAGAGACTGTGAGTTACTCCCCTTGGACTTAACATGAGCATGAGGTGCGCTCGGAAACACCAGACGAATACCCTCGTGACCCTGTTTGCATGACGCGGAAGCCAGGTTGCTGCTATCCATCTGCACACGGTAACTCGTGTGCTTCTTCAGTTCTCACCACCTCAAACCTCTCAACATTCGGGCTATTTCTGCTGTTCTGTATCCTTTCTAGAAATAGCACAGTAATTGCTGTGTTGCATCTCTGGCTCCTACGGTGACTTGTTTGCGCCTACGACGTTGCACTCCGATCGTGCACTGCACGGCAGCTGGCAACACTGCAACTTTCATGCACAAGTAAAAGGCGATTAGAAAGCCTCTGACTCTTGATTCGGGACTTCTAAAAGGCCACTGGTATCTCCTCCTCCTCTAAACCTCGCATCCTGCAAACCCTCCCCCTTCACCTCTCGCCCGCCAACCTCGACGCACAACCTGCGAACATAGACATCTCGACACTTCATTTTTGTCACAGATCTGTTTTTGAACCCTAAAAGACGCCTAGAGGCGCCAATTTATCGCTTCGTTACAGCCCTGTTCTCACGGATTGTCGCGATACCCTCACTCTACCGACTTGACCGAAGCGGCCGCACCACGCCGGATACAACATCACCACCCGTCATCGATCCTACCAGAAACCTTCGCTCAAGCATTGTTTACGGGTTGGGCCGGCCATGTTCGACGTTATATGGACCGACCCCGATCGGGAGCTCGTCGGAGAGCACCGCGCAAAGAAGGAAAAGAAGCGCGAGCAAAAAGGCAAGGAAAAGGCAAAGGAGCAAGATCTCGACAAGTCCATCTCCAGACGATCCCTCTCCATCCGCAGCGCCCGATCATCGACCGACTCCCCCCTTGGCTTTCTTCGATCGCGCGCTGTCAAAAAGACAAAGCCCAGTGGCAATACCAAGCCCAACTCGACTGGCCTCCTGACCCCCAGCCTTCTCTCTTCTCGATCGCCATTATCCTCAGCATCTGATGCCGGCAGCTATCGCAACTCGGCGCTCCTTGCTGACGTTTCTGACATCTCTCTGGAGGCGACTCGTGCGGCGAGGGGTAAGAGATGCTCCTCAGGACCAGAGGCTTCGCATCTGTTTCAGCCCTTGGGGCCTGCTTCATATGTCTCGAAGCGCACCGAAGTATCATGGATTCCTCGTACTTCCGAGTCAGATAGCCAGGACTTGTCTTCTGAAGTCTTTATTTCATCCGAGGCAGATACCGACGCGCCCGTGACTCCGTCAGGCTCCTTGGGGGATAGGTAAGCATCCGGCTTTGTATTCCATCTCACAACAATGACTGACTGGGAATAGAAGCTATCCCGCGCCGATTCTTCGAGCCGATTCTCCCACCAGTCTAGTGTCTGGAGTCCGTTTTGCAGTCCAGCCAAAGACCCCCCTGGCTATCAACTTCAAGCCGAACGACCCAGACTCGTGGCGACCACCAGAAGAGTGGGAGTGCCTGACAGGAGAAAAAGAGCTTGGCCAAGCAGAGGCTCTGCAGACTGCGCTCGACGAGATGCATATTGGTGCTAGCACAGATCTGGAGTCGCTGCAAAAGGAGGTGAAGCGCATGGCGGCCGCGGGCCCTAACGTGGTTCTCTCGCGGATCAAGGAAGTATGGACCACCACCGACGAAAGTCTGTGCCAAGAACTCGAGATGGAGAAGAAGCGATGGATGCTGTCAACTCTACACCATCTCGACCCAGTGCCAAGGTCTCCAATGCCGCTGCTCAATGTTGAAGATAAGAGCAAAAAAGTCCTCGCACTTTACGAGTCTCAAGGTATGAGGCCTCTGGGAGTTTGGGTTGACAAGGGCTGACCATATGTAGTGACAGCTTCATATCTGGCGGCACTTTATCCGACTAAGGAGATCTACCACTTATCAGCCACGCCGCTCTCACACTCCAAGTTCCCTAATATTCACCCCGTGCTCGTACCATCGGTCTCTCCCTCAACTTTCCCTGTGGCACCAGACCTCTTCGAAACAGCCTACTCGATCTCGCTGCCCGCCGTCTGCTCATCGCATGACATTGCCAGCGTGCTTAAGAACATCAGTAAATGTCTACAACCAGGAGGCTCACTGCAGCTCACACTCATCGATCCGCTGCCCTGTGCAGGAACACTCGGCCACCGAATGCGAACCTGGCTCGAAGACCACCTACTCCTCAATCTCGAACGACACTTCCGTTGCGTCAACCCCAGCAAGTTATTCCCCGACTGGCTGGGTGATGCGTCTCTTCGCGGCCGGGGCAGTACACTTACGACGGCCAAGTTCTACGCTGTACCGGAGAGCGTCCGCGGTCGGGCTGACGAGAGCGACCCCTTTATTGACCGGGTACGTACAGAGAGGGAGGTCAAGGCTGAGCTGAGGAGCCTTGTGGGCAGAATGCTATGGATGGAAGTCTGGGGCGGGTACGTGACCGGGGAGAAGTGGTGGTGGGAGGATGAGGGCTGCGTCGAAGAGTGTCTTGAGCTGGGCACATTTTGGGAGTACAACATGATTGAGGGTGTCAAGGATAAAGAGAGTTGATTGGAGGTGAGTTTGGAAGAGAGAAGATCAGAGGTTGGGGTTCCTAGAGCATGGGAAGGGCTGGGAAGTAGCATATGGGTTGCAGGACGTTGGTGGATTACTGTGTTTGTATCTCTTCTTGTTACCTTTTCTTCCAGAGGTAGAAACAAGGAGATAATGGTCTTGAGAAGATGAATAACCCCCCCGGCAACGCTGGGAGACCAGCCGCAACAGCTTAAGGGTCTGGCGCTTGGTTATGTATACATTTTGCCGAGACACTGGTGGTAAGGGACTTGGCTTTGAGGCTACCTTACCTGACTTGCAACTGTCAATACTTGTTGATGTCGTGGCTTTGCAACTACCACCAGGACGCAATGCATACATTCTCACCAGGTTGAGGCGATGCAACAAGGCAGAATCCATCATTTTCCATGCTCTTTGGGTGTTGGGTTGGATTTTCTTAAACCAAGTCACGCCTGCAGGCTGTGCAGCTGCATCGTCTGATTGGTGTGGTTGCCTTCTAACATTAGTCGAGCCTGACAAGACGAGAGCCTGATCCCATCAACTTGACTCTTTCATCCTACTCTTCTTTCTATTGATTCAAACATCGAGCTTCAGAAACCCAACCTCATCCAAAGCGCATCTCTGTTGCCCACGATGGAAATTCTGGGGGCAGTGGGTAGTTCCATCGCCATTGTGCAAGCAATACGGGGCGTGCGGAAAGGCGTCGACTTGATACGCGCGATACCCGAAATTCAGGGCGACTTTGATTGCCTTGTCAGCGAGGTTTGTATTTGAAACATCATATAATGTATTGATAGGTGTTGACCATGCTGCTTAGATCGAATTGATGGAGCTCATGATCGAAGAAACACACAGAGTTCCTTTCCGCCCACCCCAGGAAAGCCTGGTTACGAAAGCGACTGGCCTGCTACGGGATACAAACAAAGACCTGAACGAGGTGTTGAAGAACTGTTCTCGAGGAACAGACGAGACAGATAAGAAGACATGGAGAACTAAGAAGAGAAAGTGGCTCATGGAGAGTGGTAAGATCAAGAAGCTCGAAAAGAAGATGCAAGATGCAAAGTCTACTCTTAATCTTGCAATGACATTGCATGACATGTCGTTCAAGGCAGAGTTAGTATCCAAGCTGATATCTCGTCTCCGACCGAGCGTTTACATACTGACACGCTGACAGGCTTCAATCAAATATTTACAAGGTTGTAAACTTGCTCGAGATGCAGACAACGGCCCAAACGGTCATCGTGGGGCCCCGAGTCCAGGAGTTGCCAGATGATCAAGCATCGAGCTCCCAAGAAGACGAGCCTAGCACAGTGAGCACTACCACGCCGACCAGCAGCGGACACGTAAGACCTCTGGATCGGGTTCATTCCGTGTCGACGCATTACGAAAGCCTAGTCAACTTGGAAACTTCAAAGGTCACTCAGTACTGGGCCTGTCCTCAACCTTGTCGTTGTCGATGTCACTTCTTGGAGGCTAGCTATCAGACGCCAGCCTGGCTACAGCCCTTTCTGGGCTCGTGCCTGGTCCGTTCCTATGACAACGTCAGCCGTCGTCGAGAAGTCTGTACCGAACCAGACTGTAGACGCAAAGAGTCAAGGTGGATAAGAATGGAATACCAGGCTCCGAGGTGGCTCTACACCGGTGCCATCAAACTCAATGCAGCTTATAACAATCTGACTGGACTACATTTTTCATTACGCCCTGCCAGCCACATCCCAGCCGATTCTAATATATGGAGATACGTAGAAGGTTCAGGTGAGATACTTAGCAGAAGATTATCGGTGCAATATTTCTACCCGAATGACTTTGCTATTAGCGGAATAGGGCTTATAGAGGTTAGCGAATGCTATTATGAACTGCATGTACAGAAACGCGACTGAACACTCCCGCTAATAGTTTCGCCTGTCTAGTATGCTATACACCTTGGATCATTTTCCGCTTTAGAAGTTCTACTATGCCTATGGGCCAATATTTTGCCTGAGACAGGCCTGCCAAGGTAGTTATGAGTCCCCATGATGGATAGTGAGGTCAATATTGACATTTTTAGGAACGTTCTTTACGAGGCAAATGTATTACTCCAAAATGATCGCAGTGATCATGAAACTTACCTCCTTCATAAGTGTATTTCTTATGTAAAGGATAAGCCAGAATTCACAGCGACTGAGGCCCACGACGCTGTTGTCCAAGGCGAAGGTCTGCAGCAGGCTATCCAAAACCAACCATGGGCCATCAACAAGTTTGACTGCCGTGGTGAAACTCCTCTATCCCTTGCAGCGAAGTGCACTCAGGCAGACGACGTGAAACAATTAATCGATGCAGGGGCCAATGTCGATCAAAAGGCGTTCAATGGCTGGACGCCGCTGATGGTGGCCGCTGTAAATGGAAACGTGGATTCTGTAAAGATTCTGCTAAAGGCAAACTGCTCTGTGAACTCAACGGACAACCGTGGAAATACGGCATTGCATTGCGCTATTGTGGGAAACTCACCCGAATTGGTGGCCTTTTTGATAGGGGCAGGAGCATCCCCAGCAGCTCGTGGCCAGCTCGGTCGAACGCCACTGCACTATTTGGCACGATACTCAGAGGCCAATACTGAAAGCTCGCGACAAATCGTCGATTCATTGATCTTAGCCAAGGCTGATATCGAAGCAACCGACATTTTTGGTCTAACGCCACTGTTGCTTGCAATAAATTATGACAACTTGCCCGCTGCACAATGCTTGATAGAGGCCGGTTGTTCCTTACTTGCGGTCGATTGTTATTCTCAAAACCTACTACACGATGCTGCCAAATCTTCAGGAGTAGACATGCTCGGGTTTCTCAGCGACTTGAACATTTCTGGTATAGATCCTTCTCTAGCCGACGAAAACAATAATACACCGTGGGATGTGTTGGTGTATGTTTCCGCTGCCCCCGAATGGAGTCTTGGACGGAAGCGGCGACCGACACTCGCCGATCAAGAAGCCTTCGTTCGACTCTACCAGGGCATCCGGGATCGAAACTTGCATCATGACATGGTCCAATTGGAGCAGGTATATCATGCTTTGCTGGAACGAGATGCTATCGCAGTATCGAAACATCTGGCACCTTTGCTCTGCAAAGAAGAAGAGTGGAAGAGGGACTTCATGGTGGCCCGGTACCGAGCTCTGGAAGACAAAGTTCAACACGAAAAATGGGACTCAGCAATGGGAGATGTGGAGGAATACCTCGATGGGTTGATGGCCGAGTTGAATACATCAGTTTGGCACACTCCAACGAGGCATTACTACCTTTTGGAGAACTGGAGCACCTCTAAGCAAGATGAAAGTTCAAGTTACGATGCGTCTAGCTCCGACGGATCAGTCGAAGACCACTTTTCAGATGCGCGGAGCACACAGCTGAGTGACGTTGACGATGGCGACTGAGAAGAGCCAAATTCTGTTGCTGGCACTGATGAAGGAGATGAAGGATATCCTCGTCTTGGATAGACAGGAGAGTAAGGTAGGCACTGTAGATCCATTCACTTAAGACAGAGAAGAGTAAGATATCACATGAGATTGCCATGGGTTATGGGAATATCGACTTTAAGTATCACTACTCATGCATATGGAGTGAAGCCAACGGAGCGCAATGACACTTGGTGAAGAATACTCATAAGAGATTTTGCAGTCGACTCAGGTTTTGTGTGCCGAGGCGGTACCCATCTGAATACTTGATACATGGTAATGCGGTAAGCATTAAGCAATTCCCAAGTTGCATATCGCACATGGTCACATAACCATGAAGTGAGGATGCAGCAACTCCAAGTGCCCAGATGGATGAAGTATCAAAGCCAAGACCTCAAGAGCATACAAGTTACATGGTGATCTTTTAGTTCCTTCAAATTAGTCTTGAGAGTTGAACAAGTCAACGGCGTTAGTAGCTAACATAATATCTTCAACTCTCCCGCCCAGCAGCGAATCTATCTTCCCCGCATCTTGGCAGGTCGCTTAACGCTTGACCCTGCTCTTGGCTCGTGCGCTCAATAGTTAGGTTAGAATGGTAGGAGAGCTAATTACGGAGTACGGAGTACGTTACTCTGTAAAGCCCCCCATTAAGGGATTGAGCTGCGCCTCGTCAGTTACTGTCCTGAGTGTGTGGACCTGCACCTCAAGTAGCAGAGGACGCAAGGAGGAAACACGATTCAACAGAAGCAAGGACTCATCAACACCTGATTTCAAAAGAACTCTGCGCCAAAACACCATGTTCAACGGCCCACATAATCCCACGATCCATCCCCGGATTTTCCCCAGATTACGGATATAGCGGTCACAGAAAACATGACTGCTTGCTTCTACCATGACCCCCATCGGACGAACGGTTACACACCCCCTCCTCGGTGCAACGGCCACGCCATCACTCCCCTCCTCCCCCTTTCTCACTGACCGCGTGGCTATTTCCCTCAAACTGGGCTTGAGATACCACGTTGATCCCTCGTGCGAGCTCGCCTACCACACAGGACACGCCCTGCAAGTCGTCGCTCTTCAGCTACGAGAAACTCGGCTTTTCACTGTGTAGCCTCTTCCAGATACACAGCGTTTTCTCCGTCCTTACACGATCGAGGTGGCGGTCAAGGT
This sequence comes from Fusarium staphyleae, assembly GCA_017140175.1. Taxonomy (NCBI): domain Eukaryota; kingdom Fungi; phylum Ascomycota; class Sordariomycetes; order Hypocreales; family Nectriaceae; genus Fusarium; species Fusarium staphyleae. The sequence continues at coordinate 11,631 of JADDON010000339.1, forward strand.
TCTGTACCTCGTTCGACCCTTTCATCAGCCTGCACAGGCAGCAGGAAAAGCAAAAAAAGAGAAAAATGAGCATGGCGGGTTCGAAAACTTGCGATAAATCGCATGATAAAATCTGACAAGTCCATTTCTAGACGTGGTAGGGGATGAAGTAACACAACGAGTAAAAGCAACCATACAATGGGATAAGGATAAGCTTAGATGGAACAGAAGAGTCCAAAATACCGAGTCTATTCAGAAACTCATACAGCAACTGTATCATCAGCTTCATGGGCCCTGTATACCAAGATTAGAGATTTTCAAGTCGCAGCTCATTCATCACAAGCTCGTGAATAAAAATGCAAACATCGCAACACAAAACTGGGGTATCCATCATGTCCAGCCTTTTGTGACTGGGGTTATTATGCCGTCTTTTCTTCATCAACGGCGTCTGCATAATATATCACTATCCTAGACAGGGACCACCCATAAAGGCCGCTTTCATTATACAAGGCGATAAAAAAAGAAAAGTATACAGAAATGATGCTTGCAACACACCCGCAGCGGCTCTCACACGTCGAGGCGATGCCGTCGCCCATCGTCTAGTCGTCCATCATCAGACGTCGGCCGGCTCTCGTTGGCTAGTTCTGTCATGCTTTCCGTCTCGTACTTATTTGAGCGCGTGTTTCTTTGGAACTGGGTGAGAGTATGCCGGTGGTGATGGTGGCCAGTCTCTGGTGTCATGCCGCCCACGAGATCCGTCACGTCGGGTCGACGTCCCATGCGTAGGTCGCTGAGCAGGCTCTTGCACGCACCCCAAGAAGTCACCATGTAGATGACAGCGTTCCAAAACCCCTGCAGAGGGAGCACAAACGCACTCATAAACTCAAGAGGCACGGACGAGTTCTTGGTGTGAAATACAGAGTACACTCGGTTGGCGCTTGACGGGATCCATGTGATGAGGATGGCGGTAAAAAAGAGGAGGGCACACTTGGTGTACTGCCAAGAAGCGTTGTTGAGCTCGCGGTTCCTTCGTTGAGCTAGATTTCGGCCTGAGCGCTGCGCAGGGGCCTGCGTGCTGCTTCGTGTTTGCTGTGGCTGGATAGGGAGTACCAGATCAGCGATATCTCCAGACATGTCGGCGGAGATGGTGACCGAGTAAGCTCCATTCGCGTCCAGTGGGCTGTTGACGTTTGGTGCTTGGTGGCCCATGGGCTGAAGATGGATTGCGTCGGGGTTCATGACCTCGGTAGTGACCGACACTTCTGTCGTCTTGATGGTACCGAGCGCATCACCCACCGAAGTCAGGTCCTGATCGGTTGAGCTGAAGTTGTCGAGCTCCCTCCGTTTGCGGTATATGGTAGAACCGGCGCGGATATAGATGAAGAAGGTGATGGCAATGACAACCCTACAAGCGTCAGTACCGAGTTCATCGCTCCAACTTGGAAGAATCACATACCAGACAGGTCCATAAAAGGTGATGATGCGCCAGATGTCCCATTCGGGGCTCACCCAGCACCACAGCGTGGCATTACCATACATGCGCTCACCATTCTCGTTCTTGATGAAGATATAGACAAAGGCTGGAACAAAAGGGATGCCGTAGCAGGCGATCAAGTAGGGGATCTCCATCTTGCGTAGCCTTCGGGCGTCGAACTTGTAGTAAAATGTCAGGTAGACATTGATAGCCATGGAAAGGATCCAAAAGGCGTCTGCCGGCATGAACCTGGGGCTCGTTAGCAGCTGCGGATCGACGAGATCGTATTTGCACCCAACTTACATCTGGATCAGAAAGGCCTGGAACTGACAACCCACCGAGCCCGGCGAGCTTAGATACTGCCTAGATATCAATGTGCCGACGTTGGTCATCATGTTTCCAAAGGAAGCATAGAAGACCAGACGATTGATGGGTTTGTGGAAGGCCTTGGACGACACAAAGGTGCCGATGACGAAGAGGGAGCCCGCCAGGGAGAAGACTGAGCATACTCTTTCGATGATACTGATGGCACGGAGTTGCGGCGCGGTGAGGGTTTCTGACGACGACATTGTGGTGGTGTTGAGGGAGTCGATCGAGTTTGCGAAGTAGTCTAACGTTAGTTGATACAATGGGCGTTGTGTAAGCCAAGTCGTTCAGTCCGAGTAAGGTCGCGGCAACGTCGTTTTACTAATTGAGGTTCATTCTCACGAATACAATTCGATTTCTTATCCAATATCTGAAGGTTATAGAGGATTGTTGGAAGAAGAATGTTACGCGGGTGCTGGTCTTTGTGATGGTAGTCAAAGGCCAGGAAGGAACGTTATGACGTGCAGTGGCCTGTTATCTCCAAGTCGGCGCTGATGCTTTATCTGAGTGGACAGCCTAATAAAACATGAAAAGGCAATCGTATATAGACACGATATCAGGAGGGGATGATCGGCCTGTCAAAGAAGAAAGACGCAAGCCATTGTGGCATGTCAAGGAGGAGAGACGACGATCATGGGGGGGAGGGGGGTAGTTAACAAGATACAAGTAGTAGCCATGCCTAGAAGCAGCCAAGAGACGCGGCACAAAGGGGATTACAGTCAAGTAACATTAGAAGAGGGAGGGGGGGCGAGGATGAGGGGGAGGAACAGAGGCCCAAAGGAATCCTGAGTAGAAGAGCTAACGTGAGAACGTGAGAGGAAGAAAAGGCCTTGTCTTGTCTTGGCAGCCGTTGACGAGGATGTCCCCTGCGA
>JADDON010000340.1:0-45079 GCA_017140175.1 Fusarium staphyleae
AAGTTATCAACGGAAGATGCGTGGTGGGGGAGGGGCGGAGGGGTTGAACAGAACAGTCATAATTAGGCTACAATTGGAGAGCTTAACAGATAGTCTCCACGAACAGGTGAGGGCCTGTTAGCAACTTCTCGCTCCAAAAATGATCCTTATCAGTCCAATTCAGCCCTTTCGCTGGTCCTTTCGAGTGTTCTCTGAGAGACTACGCAAATATTAGGCGCTTCGTAGATATACCCTGATACTAAGTACATAGCTAAACATTTAGACAAATACAATAGAAGATTAAGGTGTCTTCTAGTTAAGTATTAGGCACAACTTGCCGAACCCTAGTTGACTTCTTATGGTCTAAATCATTGTTCTTTGAATCATCTGGAACCTGTAATCTCTTGGTGTGTCTTAAGAAAGAAAACAATTGTGTAGAAGCGATGATAAAGGGTTTTCAATGATGCCAACACAAAGAATAGTTGGTTGCTGTTTGGCATCACGGTACCTAGGGGGGTTTCCGCCTACTACGCGTTCAGTCGAAGCATGTGGCGCTTATTGCAGAGCTAGGTTTTGTTGGTTTAAACTACTGACAAGAAGTGTTCCGAGGAATACAGATCGGAGTCGTGCGAGAGCAGGGACCTTAACCGCGAAGGTGAGAAAATTGAGAGCTCGAGCTCAACCGACGGTTTTGCGAAAGCTAACTCAGCAGAGATAGTTCGAGCTTCTATTTTATAAGATGCAGACCTTATAACGACCGTATATCACAGTCAACAAAAGAAGCCATGACCTAGAAGTAAAGCATCTGTTTTATAAGTCCAGGTACGGTTTCTTGCCGAATTAAAGCCAAAAGGTTCAGTTAATTGCCTTATTATCGCTTTATTTTTTAAACCCATACTCCTAGTGTATTGTATACCTGACTCTCGGTGTCTTTATTAATTCCGCTTCAAGTGAATCAAAATCGACTTATTTCTCGTCTAAATAATCGCACTTGTATTTTCAAAACATCCATTCCGAAAAGCCCAAGACATTAGTAAATAAAAACTGCCTAGTATAGGGGTAAAGATTTGTATGACTGCTTTAGAACACCTTTTATGGCACTTTGCATTATTTATGCATTTTGCCGCGTTGCTTATTGAGGATGTGCTCAACATTAGTATTATTGCGGTGTCTTCTCGGCTGTCGAAGCTTTTGGCGCGAGACACGTGAGAGCATCCTGAGTAAACCCAGAATGAATTTTAAAGAACTTTGGGGTGATTACACGTATGGGCGAGTGCGTGCCCCATATGTGTATTGAGTCCATGTGTATAAAGTAGTACGAGCAAGAAGTTTTGAAAAGAGACCAGAGGAGCTAGAGCGTGTTTATATAGAAGGTAGACTAGAAATAAGAACTTTTTAGTAGGCAGAATAGAATAACTGTCGAGTAGGAAGGATCTAACAGAATACCCTTTTTAACAGGCAGGACACGTAGTTGCTTCGCTATAATATTCTTGGCTATTCTTTATTAAGCCATGATATATCTCATCAGAGCAAAAACTAGTGATTTACTGCGTCTATGTTCAAGCTCGGCAGTAATTTGATAATAATGAAAGGGAGGCAGAAGTTAGATACCTCGCCAACGCACTATGCATTCGCCTTTCGATCGGTCCACGATATTTCACAAAGCTTTATTGACATGACGCGGGTCACCCCTCCGTAAATTCGTCAGACATGAAAACAACCATCAGTCTTTCTTTATTCTTACAAAACACAAAAAGGGATAGAAAGCGAGTGATAGCTGTAGTTGAAAGTGACCTCCCAATTATTCGATTACTAAAGCTTTTGGAACCCAGCCGGTCTATACACAGCATGCAAGTAAGTCTGCGAGGATACTGAGTTGCAATTCCTCAAGGATAAGTCGCCTTTGACTGCTAGTATTGTCTGAGGGCACTCACATCGAGTTGTCTGCTATGTAATAAGAAGAGCGTGCGTCGATGGTGTGCGAGAAGTTGGAACTGACGAGGGAGGGGTGATGGTTGCGAAAGAAACGGTCTTTGATGATGGCCGAGTGGGAGAGTGGGGGTCAATCGTAAAAATGCCGGATAAGCTCTCAGATGGTCCAAAGATTCGAAAGGCTTTACGTAGCGTTTACATGGGACGCGGTTGGCTGAAACACTGTATATCCCGCGAATCTTCCCATTTCCGACTTCCGATGCATCTCATCTTGTCGATGTTCTCGTCATCTCGCAAGTCTATGTCGTGATCTCGCTGGCAGGTGTTGAAAGCGTTTCGGGTGGATCTATTAGCCCACATAGCGCCCGATCCGAGTGGCTGGTGCTCAATCGTACTCCCCGAAAGTGCTCGACCCCGGCGACCCGACCTCACTGAGGGAAAGCTTGTCGTTAACGGTCCCTCGGCAGCCTTAGGCCAACCCGAACCCTCGCACGCCATCGGCTGCTCGCCGTGGGCAATTCGCGAGATCGCAACCCGGGACAAAAGACCTCACCAGGTCATCTTCACGGCGATTTTGCACCGTCTGTTACTTCGCCATGGGTTGCCGAGTATGTCGCGCGAGAAAGGTATGTTTTTCCAGGCTCGAGAAAGAGGTCCGACTGCCGACATTTCTAACATGGCTTTGTACTTGGTCTAGGTCAAATGCGATGGCCGTCCGGGACCCGACGGGTGTCGCAATTGCGAGCGCCTTCAGCTCGAGTGCGTCGACGATGAGGGGTCCAAGTCTGGTCGTCGCTCTGTCCCTATGTCGCTGAGGAAGATCCGGACGTATCGATCCTGTACCGGCTGTCGCATCTCCAAGACGAAATGCGACGGCGACCGCCCGAAATGTTCGCGATGTAATGCCCGCGACATCGACTGCGAGTACGACGGCGGCTCGGCACCTCGCTGGGCGCGCAATCTCAGCAAAGCGCCTACTTCGGGTTCGACAGAAGAGGATCTGAACTCCTCTCGTGACGCCTCTTCTATCGCTGGGGACAGCACTAGGACGCCCAGCTTGATCCAGTCCCGAGAGACTGAAGATCGCCTGTCAACCAACAAGAGTTTCCACACTCGCGATACCAGCAACATTAATCCGCCGATTGATTTCTCTGATGATACAGAGCTTTCTATTCACTCATGGTAAGTCCGAAGTGAGCTTCTTGGTGAGATGTCGTCCTGACTGACTCTTTAGGCTCGTATCACCGGAACTTCCATCTGCAAACAACATCCGCATCATGGTCGATCATTACTTCGCGAATATGCACCCCCTCCGATGTTTTGCTTTTGTACATAGGCCATCTTTTACTAGGCAACTAGACAAGGGGTTTGAATTCGACGACGAGAAGGCGTTACTCCATATAATATGTGCTCATGGAGCGAAGTATGTCATATCATCCTTTATACCCATGCGTTTCGCTAACAACATAGGTTCTATTCCTTGAGCCTTAATGTCGAGGATCAGGATGCCAAAAGGAATTTGATCCGTGCTGCAGGTAACCAATGGGCGCAAAAGGCTGAGCTGTTGGTTCTGACCAATTTTGGCAAGATCTCAATTCAACGACTGATGGTACGTCTATTCCCTAGGTGCACGAGGAAAAGAAACTGACGGTATTCTCAGACATGTGTTCTACTATACGACTTCCATTTCCGTTTAGGCGAATACACCCAAGCTCTTATGCTGAGCGGTCTCGCGGTCCGGATGGCTCACGCCTTACAGCTCAACATTGAGTACTCACCCGACGTCCTCTGTGCCGAAGCCAACGAGTCTGCACCGCCGGCTGTCGAAAAGGAAAGCCGCCGGAGGCTTATGTGGGCTTGTTATATCCTAGATGCTTGGACTGGAAGCGGTGTTGACCAGTTGACTCTACTTCGTGAAGCCGACATCAAGATCCAGCTCCCATGTAATGAACGTAATTTCAGGCTGCGCATTCCCTGTGTGACCGAGACACTTGGCGTTGGGCATGTCTTACAATTCCTTCCTCCTGCCATTGTGCCACGAAGGCCAGCTGCAAACATGGGTATCATGGCTTACTACATCCGGATTGTTACTCTCTGGAAGCGTGTGGTCAGGTTCGTTTGAAACTTGAAGCCCCCATGGAAAGAGTATGGATGTCTAACCTCGGTCACAGATACGTCAAGCACTTGAATACTAGCCCGCCTCCCTGGCTTCCCGAATCCGACTTTGCCGCACTGGATGCGGACTTGCGGTCATGGGGCCGGCATCTCCCTGAGTTCATCTCCTACTCCACCGACACCATTTATGCCCGCCTCGAGTCGGATCAGCTTGGTTCTCTTGTCCTTCTCCATTGCACATACCATCATAATCTCCTTGACTTATACAGAATTTCAATGCCGGATTTGTTCAAGTTGATAAAACCTTTCTATTTCCCTCCCAACCAGCAGGAGTTTCTACAGTCTCTGCAAGCAGACTGTTTCTATCACGCACAGCAAATCGCCACTATTCTGGCCGAGGCTGTCCAGCATGGAGCTCGATATTTGGCTGACAGTCTACTTCCATGTTTTGCGTATGACAGCAGCCGAGTGATGCTTTATTACATCGCTAGATTGCTAGATCTCAGCAGACCCGATGCTGAGACAATCGTCGCAGACGCCATTGATGCCGTGGAGAGCAATAGCAAGATCCTGCGGACTATGTCTGCTCTATTTCCACTTGCTGATTCCCTGGTCCGTACAAACGATTAGTATATAATAGCACGAAACCATGGCTAACGATCCAACTAGGCTGTTACTACAGAGAGATGGCTGGCCAAAATCCGCAAGAGCTTTGCGCAAGACGAGATTATGAGTGATATGCCTCGACATAGTGAGCAGGACAGGTGGGTTTTTTGAAAATTTGATTTCCTTTCAGCTACTGATTTGATCCCTCCAGGTCGCCCATACTTTCCGGTAGCCCCTCCCAGAGCAGCCCTGACCTTACCCTTGGTGCAATCGGATTGACTCGCCTGGCTCGCGGCGAAAGTCTAGATACTAAACATATAGATCGAGAGGCCTGGAATAGGGCTACGGGAAGTATCAGCCCAACCATGAGCAAAGCCGGATTAGCAGGCGGACCAGGATCTGCTTCTGGTCGCCGCCAGGCAGGGCAGTCCGAGGAAACACCCGCTCGATCTGAACTGCGACATGAACAGCCAGTACCTCTCCGAACACCGCCAGGTACTCTAACCTCGCACATGGATCACCAAGCAGTTGACTTGAGCGACCTACAAAACTACCTGTCGTGGGACATGTACGGCATTATGGAAATGGGCGAGGCTGGCTTGAAGGCCGGTATAGAAGGCAACGCCATGCCATCCTGGACTGGCGCAACGTGATCCCACAGCGGGAAAACAGGACACAGATGAGACTGTCTGGCCAAACGAGTTATTCCGCTGCTTTCCGATCTCTTGAGGTTATGTTTTGTCTCTTCCGACATAATAAGGTGGTAACCCCACTCCTGAGTGTATTCGGGTCGTCGGCTCGGACCATCGCCCAATGACTGGGTCATATTATGTGCGACAACTATCACACAATACAACAACCATGGAACGGATCACCTCGAGGGCGCATATGGAAATGATGCGTTTTCCAGAGTTACAGCTCCATATCCACAAACCCAATCACGGAATACTCACGACAATTCGTCAGCATGGCTCCCCAGAAGAATATCCTTCCTTTATCGCCGATGATTCAGGGCACTGCTATGGATCCAAGTCATCGCAAACACCTGCCTCTGGCTTGCCGTCAGATATGGCATTCGTGAAACTGCATATTGTAGTGGAAACCGTACTGCTATCTATGCAGGCCCTCACACACGTGGGCACGGGAGCTACGGATGGACAGCGCAACGGGATCCAGAGTTCCAAACGTTCAAGAATATTGAGACTGCCCCAAAGTGGTCAAGACGAGTTACAAAACAGGAATCTTGGGCAAGGTTCATGTTACGCCGGCATCCAAGTACCTGTGGCAGACGAGATGAGAAGACGATTCGAGATTCTATTGTTACACCCGACGATGTCAATATTCCTCCCTCTTAACAAGACCTTCCTAAGGTGAGATAAGAGCTTGCTGAGTATCACCGCTCCATTAATCGGCCTGATCGGGGGATCGGCCTCATGCTTTAGGCATTGTAACGGTCTGGGCTATTCCCTGGTGATGGCGACCTTGGCGTATGGCTGCTGTTCCTGCTCCATGTTCCAGGAGAAGGTTCTTTGGGACCCGTCCTGGAAGATCACTTCTTCGTCTTGTCATTTCCAAGACCCGCCCCACAGGGGAAATTTGTTCTCTGGTCGAACATTTTTCACGAGGTGACCAATTGCTGACCGACGCGCTTCATGCGGACGCAACGCGACAAATATCACTGTGATGGATGTTGGAAGCTAGGCTTTCCATTCGCAGTGGATATATAGGCATCTTTATATTTTGAAAGGAGCAGCGCTTGGTGCGTGGCTGAAGGGGACGGAGACCTGTAGCTAGGGGGGACGGGATAGAATGGCGGTGTAGCGGTTCAGGAAATTTGGCTATGAGAGAGGGGTTCAAGATTGCTGATCGACTTGACTTTGATGCTGAGCTACGAGGGACGTGCCTGGAGGAAGTACGGAGTATTAGAGATGACGTTAAGAAACGAGTTACGCTGCGATTACAACAGCGCCTAACGAGTTCAGCACGCTGGTGTTGCTGAGGAGCAATGATCAAGGGGGTCCCGTTGTCGTAGTGCATTGTTTACATGGGATCGTAACCATGGATGTCCTGCGTATGCGAGTGAACGAGGGAACCGACATATGCCGGGTGCAACACGAACATCATCACCTGCAGGATTTGTTTACATTAGTAGACTCGCAGAAGCACTGAGATGGATACCTGGTACTCCGTAGTTGTGCGCGCGACATATTAACGTTAGCCTTTTTGCTGTTATCACGGTGGGGGCAAACCAAGATTCTGCTTGCGGATGCCCGTGGCACAAACATGCAGTCGCTTTCGGTGGGTTCGATTCGCTAGATCGACATCCAGAGCCGGGTTTGTTCGCTTCGGCACATGCAAGTCAGAACAACGCAAAGGCAAGGACGCTGCAGTAGCTAGGCTAGCTCAGTCCTGCGAGATGAGATGTGAGGGGGAGAAAGAAGGGAGAGATGCGCAGATCACGAAAGAGTGTGTAGTCGTCCAATATACTCCGTAATATCGGCCGAATTCTGTGATTTTCGTAAGTTCCTTGCTGAATCGAATGGACGGGCCAGCAGCTGCCCTTGAGAAAGGATTCAAGTCAAGGATCCATACGGAAACTTGATTTATTAAACGTTAGTTAGTGGTTAACCTCTTACAGCAGGTCATCAGTAGCGCTTGGTAGCAAACTTTCAGTGGGCTCGCAGTGGGAGCCCCCTGTCACAAGCGGGGTATTTAGCTCTCCATGAAACATGGATCACTCGAAATAGCACGCCAATTACAGGAAAGGTATAACAGTTGCCATGACAACTGGCCTCGTGCCTTCAACCGTGAATACATTGGTTTCTACTCCGTATGCCCTCACATGCCTTCACTTCCCTCTTCCACTCCGACGCAATTTGTCTCAGCCGATTATCGTCTCTCTTTCCACTCCAGAATTTCACTTAGCATTCGCATTTGCAGTGCATGGTTCTTAATAACTCCAGCTTCGCACTGCGCATAGGATGCTCTTCCCGTCTCGACGACTTGACATCTGCTCGATGACCAACTGGAAGAGAAAGTAAACAATCGTGCTAGAGATACAACCATCATATCGCAACGACCAACCAAGCATATTGCTCACTTTCTACCAAGACCCATTCGACTCTTACTCAACCGATATTCCTTTACCATCCGCGCACTCCCTGTGCATAACCAACCTCGTTGTTCGGTCACTCCTTTTGTCTGCGACATAGGCGCATCCAAACACCATGGTGGACACCAGTTACTTGGCCCAGCAGGTCAACAACAGTATTGGCCAGCTGCACGGCCTCTTTGATGAGATTGGCGTCCCAGACCATGAGCGCGAAGCTCGCGAATCCGAGGCATGTTTCCCTTATTCCATGACAGAGGTGATTCCACTAACCTCCATGTTTGCAGCTATTCTCAGCACTGTCAGAAGCACTGAATAGCCAAGTGCGCCTTGTCTCTTCTGAAAAGAAGGAGATGGTCGACGAGGCAAAGAAGATCATCACCGTCATTCGCCAAATGGAGGTTTCTCTCGACGATTCGAAACGTCGACGAGATTACGATGATGACGATGAGTTGACCATTACGTACCCTTTGATGCGATGCTTGCAAATCCTCAAGGAGAAGCACGCTCAAATTAACCGCCTCCATAAGGAGCGCTTCGAGCAGGTCAAGAGTACGTCAATCTGGGAAACCACATCTTGTATCAGTTCCACTAACTCTTAGCAGAGCTCGTACAGGCCCTTGAGTCCTACTCCTCACACCTTGAGCCTACTTTTGTTCAGATCGCGCTTCCACCTACAGCTCCGAACCAATCTGTTCCCCCAAACTTCGACCTCTCCCCGTCCTACGTCGACAAGCTTGACAGCGAGTTTACGCGAGTATATGAAGAGTATTCTCGTCGGATAGCCACCGTTCAAGCCCTTGCCGACCAGATCATTGGGTTGTGGGCAGAACTCGGCATTCCCCAGGCACAACAGGATGGTGCCATTGTCAAGTACTACCGCGACGCGCCCGAGCAGCTGGGCCTACACGAGGAAGACGTCAACCGACTTCGCACTAAGCGCGACAGGCTCGCCGAGGAGAAGAAGAACCGGGAGAGAAAGCTAAAGGAACTCAAGACTGCCGTCGAAGCTCTCTGGGTTAAGCTTGGCGTCGATGAAAGCGAGACAAAGCCCTTCCTGAACTCGAACCGTGGCTGCGGTGTGAGACAAATCAACGAATTCCAGGACGAGCTAGCCCGCCTACATGAGCTAAAGCGCGAGAACCTTCACCTCTTTGTCGAAGACTCCCGCATCAAGCTCCAGGAGCTGTGGGATGCACTGTACTTCTGCGAGGATGAGATGCTCGAGTTCACGCCTGCATTTTCCGATGTCTATAGCGATGCTCTCCTGGAGGCTCATGAGCGTGAGGTTGCCCGGCTAGAAGCTCTCAGGGAACAGCGCGCACCCACACTGGCTCTAGTTGACAGGCACAGGAGTTTAGTCAAGGAGCGAGACGACCTTGCAACTTCAAGCCAAGACGCATCGCGCCTAATGGCTCGTGGCCAAAAGGGCGAGAAGAGAGATCCCGGAAAGCTACTCCGCGAAGAGAAGATGCGCAAGCGTATCGCAAAGGAACTTCCCAAAGTCGCAGCTGATCTGCGCAAGGGTCTAGCTCAGTGGGAACACGAGTATGGTCGCCCATTCCTTGTATTCGGCGAGAGATATCTAGATGAGCTTGATGCTGCCGAAGACCCGAGGAAGAATGTGCCGGCTGCACGCTCAAAGACACCCGCCGGACGCCCTCCCTCAGTTATCAAGGCGTCCAATTCGACGTCCAACAGAGGTGCACCCAAGTCTATCCCTCCTCGATCCATGACCAAAACACCCACTGCCGGCGGCACAATCACCAAGCGGCCACAGACTCAGCCTGCATCATCCAACACGAAAAGCAGTCCGTGTAAAAGCCCATCCAGGATTCCTGCGCGAGTTCCTCTCTCCAATCTCAAGCATGGCAGCAACTCACCTGAACGACCTCGACCCGATTCACGAGCTGACTCTTATCGACAAGCTCCCGCTCTGATGCGAGCTCCTCCTCCCAAGATGCGAGATCTGACGGGGCTGCCTGAGTTTAACCCCCCGGAGAATCCGTACAAGGGAGCTGGCCTAGGGTCAAGCATTGTCCGACACGTGGAGCCTGAGGATGTATACGACGATCGTCCACCAACACTCCGGTCAAACTCGGACAACTCTCAGTACAGCTATCCTAGTTATATTGACGAGAGCTACGACGATCCGTATGCCAGTATTCGCTCGCAAAGCTACCGACAAGCGCCTCAACCGCCAAGAATAATTTCTGGCAACTCTATGACCTCAACAAACATCTCTGGATCCGAGAACTGGGAGACGTACGACGATAACAGCGAACCAGAGCAAGATGTCTCGGATGCCTACTACGCCAAGCTGAGGGCAGCTCGAACCAAGCGTTTTGAGCCTGAACAGGGCCATCGGCCAACGAGCAGCCAGTCTAAGCGCTTCCGCGGGATTCCTCCATCGGCGTCGTATAGCGGACCGGTGATGATTGACCAGGATGGCAACCGCATCATTTCTGGCAGCGAGTGGACAGACGAAGACGCCTACTGAGCGTTGGAAGGCGATTCTTCCACGACGCCGATCTTTTCACACGAATGATGCAGGAGAACGGCCTTGCCGTTCTAAACGATGATGGATTCACGCAAGCTTTTCATGATGATGCAGGCATCTCTCGACGACCTTGGCTTAGCTTACAAAAGAGCATCACAAGTACAAAGCCTCTTTTGCGGTGTTGGCGCATCAAAGGAGTATTGTTTCACCGCAAGACAGGCGTCTGATCATCCTCCCCTGGACATCTGTGCTCAAACCTTTCCCGTTCAGTTCTTTTTCTATTCTCTTGCAATTGTTCATGTTACATATCGATGTGCTCAACGCCAGAGTCTGTATTTTTTGCTTAGGAGTAGCTCACGCTGCAAGGTCCCCGATTAATGAGGGAGGCTCCTTGGCTTGGATGTTTGCTTGTCTGCCCTAGGATAATGATGGATGTGCCCTTACTGGGGATGAAGACGCTAGAGCAGTGGACAGGATGATGGATAGCAGGCGTCTTGGAATTGGCGTTTAATGTATATATGGAGCGGGTATAGCTCCACGGCCAGCTTTGTCAACGATGCCAATTTGCTTGTTTTATGTTGCTTATGCACTCGACTTATCTCTCCCTGCTTGATATAAGATGTTGCAAAAAGGCCACTGCAGGTAGCATTACCCTACAGCCGAGAGTTGTCATAGGCAATCTCGACCAAGATAATGGAGTAAAAGAGATTGTTTTCCTTGAGATTTATTCTTACCGTTTTGTATTCAAGTGATAGTGTCACTAACATGCCGATTGCTAACTAACGTTAGTTGTGTTATTGTATGATTGCCTGTTTAGGTAACCCAAATGATCCGGAGTCGCAAGGAGCTCCGATCTCCTCTGCGAAGCCCCGCACTAACTAACGTTGAACTAAATAACTTACGGACAAGGCTGCGGGTTCCGGGTTCTCAGACAAGGCACAATCAGCCCAAGAATCTCATGACAATCACGCATTGCCATGACAACTACGTCATGTCATAGCTCCCCAGTTCTGCACGACTTCATCTAGGGTACATACTGCACATGCAGCCTCAGGTCCACGTCCCAGGTTCGTCATAACTAACTGTCGCAAGCCATGACCACCAACTGGGCTTTCAAGGCCGAGCCAGACATCTTTGTTGAGATAGCAGACATAGCCCACAAGTATCCCGCAGGCAAAGTCTCCACCCAGCCCAGCCTGGGTCTTAAACCCGGCCAGGCTTATCCCTCTGATGACCCTGATGCTGTAGATCAGCGCGACTGGGTCCGACTCGCGGCCTATGTGAGATGGCTGAACGACAAGTCCCCGGAGAATGTCTTTTACAAGGTGCTCTTCCTGACGCGGCATGGGACGGGAGTACACAACAGGATGCACGCAGAAGTGGGCAGCGAGGCCTGGAATGTGAGTCTGGCCCTACGAGTACGGTGCCACTAAGATGAGATACTGACTGAGAGCCAGAGCGAGATATCGTTTCAGAATGGAAACGACAAGGAAACGTGGTTTGATGCCTTTCTCACCGACGTAGGCGTACAACAAGCCCGCGATCTCAACGCCTTTTGGACGCATCTCATCGACGTTGACGGTGCACCTCTTCCCGAAATCATCTACACAAGTCCCCTCGCCCGCTGCCTTCAGACCACGTCCATCGTCTTCCCGTCCGTCATGGAATCCCACTCGGTGGCCTTCCAGCCCGTGGTGAAGGAGCTGCTCCGTGAGCGCATCACCATGCACACATGCGACTTCCGGCGGCCACGCGCCTGGATCGCCGAGAACTACCCCGGCTACGTGATCGAGGCGGGCTTCACAGAAGAGGACGGCTTCGGGAAGGAGGGGAGGCCCGAGACGGACGAGGAGCACGTGGAGCGGAAGCAGCGGGCGCTGGAGGATATCTTTGAAGATGCCGGGGATAACGAGTTTGTGTCGCTGACGGTGCATTCGTTTGCGATCCGCGCTATCCAGGCGGTCGTTGGGGCGGGCATCTGCAATACGAGGGAGGGTACGAGCATTGCCTTGTTGGTCAGGGGAGAGAGGCAAGGGATATGATGAGTTGATGGGTAGAAGAAGCTGACAAGTGGTTGAGTGCGATATAATGTGTGGCTAGGCGATGAGGGGACCGAGACAAACATGTCTGGTTGTACAGAGAGGTTTATAAAATGGAGCTTGGAGGATGAATAACGCCCTTCGAGGTCAGCGAGAGAGACAGACCATACAAACCCTCAAATGATAACTAACTTACTGCTGGCGAAAGCAAATATCTTATGACAGGAGGTTCCTGGCATGTTCTCTGCCTTCTCTGTCTCGTCTTCACTTTCGTTTTAAAAGGAGATATTGCCAAGAGCATTGCCAACTGGTACTGAGTCTGGGCCTCATGATGTAGGTTAGTTGCGGCTCCCTTACAGTACAGATAGGTTGAAAGCGAGACGCAGGGGTAAGGAACCATTCGGTGTGATGAGCGACTCGTTCCTTTTATGGGCTCCATGACTACCTAGGTAGGTAGGTATCCCTTTCATATAATGTTAGTTATAGATATGAGCGGGTTTGGCATGTCTTGGTAACTGAAAACCATATTTGACCAGTTATGGTTGTTCTCCTTGCTGTGCCAAGATTCTGTCACCCAAAAAGCTTCGCCCAGTTAACTATGAGTCTCATAGCCAAGTACGGAGTACGTGAGTCCAGAACTTGTCAGGCTTCTTAACAGCGACAGGCCGGATGACTAAGCTGGCGCGCGGGTGGTCGGTCAGTGATTTACAATCCCGAGCAAGAGATTTTTACCTGCAATAGACGGCTCCTGAGTGGCTGGAGGGGGCAATAGACCCGGGGAAATCATGAGGCAAAGAGCTCATTGATGTTGGGCTGTATTTAATTAGTGAGACTGGGGCCCTTTATATTCAGAAGAGTTTTCTTTTCCAGGTTCCAGGTGCGTGAGCAATGAGATCGATGCTGCAGCGCCAACATCGAGTGAGCGTGACGATATACAAGTGCAGTCAACCACGACAGATTCATCAACAAGCACTATCCTTACAGTCTGCATTTTTCAAGCCATCCGTAGCGAGACCTTCAGCACGTCACCTTCCATCACAACCATACCACCAAGCGACCATGTCGACAGCAAACCCAACCCCAGATGAGCCAGCAAAGACTGTTCAGGATAGCAAGCCAGAGGTGGAGGGGCTGCCACCGCTATCAGACCGGGACTTTAAGATCTACAACAGCCTCGCCGAAAAGATGAACTACTTTGTAAGACAGCCCGCCATAGATAAGCGTACCCGCCTGTTAACCACCTCTCACCCAGCACGAGCACTTCCGCCGCTCATGGACCCTCCTCTGGACGGCCTGCACCAGCAACCGGCGCCCCCAAGGCATGACGCTCAAGCAGTTCCTCCTCGAGGGCATCCAGTTCGCCGAGCACCTCACGGCGCACCACGGCATCGAGGAGACGTACGTGTTCCCCGCGCTCGCCAAGAAGATGCCCGAGTTCCGCGGCGGCCGCGCCGAGCTGCTCCGCCAGCACAGGGAGATCCACGTGGGGCTCGACGACTTTGCAGAGTACCTGCGCAAGTGCAGGGGCGGCGAGCTGGACTTTGAGATGGACGTGCTCAAGGCCAAGATGGAGGGCTGGGGCGGCGTGCTGTGGAGGCATCTGGATGAGGAGGTGAAGACGCTGGGGGCGGAGAATATGAGGAGGTATTGGACCAAAGAGGAGGTCATGAGGCTACCCATGTAAGAAGGAGAAGGAGATGTGTTTTGAAATGTGTGTATCGTTGCGTCTTGGTTTTTTACCTATGGGTGCAGGAACCTTGTATCTACTCTACGTACTTGAATGTATACCCCCAACTAAATGTCAATGTACTCAAATACCCGCCCATTGAAACCTCAGACTGCTAACTAACTACCTAGTCAAGTAACTTGGGTTATTGTCCCTTTCTGAGACCTTTCGTTTGTCGTATCTCCCCCAAAGTGCAATGTCTCCTCTGTCCACAGCGCGGCTTCTCCTCTTTGTCGGCCGGTCATCTGATCGGCATTCCGCTCCAGTTGCCATGCTATGGTTCAATATCTTTCGATCTTGAAACAGCTCTCGCTGCACCTCTTTCCTCCAGGCTCTTTCTCACGATGTGTAATTCTCGTTTCTATCTTGACACTTTACGCCGTTTGTTGCCATAAGCTCCTCATCATGTTGGACGCCGGCCAAGTCGCCAGGGCCGCGACAACGATCTCGGGCAAGAAGCCGCCCTCTGTAGCCCAATGAGCCGATAGCGGCGCCCACGGCAATGTGCCGATGAAATCAGCTCTCCAGTTGGTCTGCCACTCCTCCTCAGCAGCGACATCGCCGGTCGGTACTCTGCGCGCGCGCTCCACCAGCAGACGAAAGAGCTCGACATAGACCCAGGTGCTCCATGACTTGGCCGCCAGGCGGGCGAGCTTTGTGCTGGTCTTGGTCGAGATGCCGGTAGCGCCCTTGCTGCTCAACAGCCAGGTCACCTCGCCGCAGTGGTAACCAGCGTTGAGCAGGATCTGCAACCCGCTGATGATGGTGTTGAACCGATCCGGGGGAGGGACCTTTTCGCCGTTCTCGTCCTGTTTTTGACCGCGCAGACGCAGAACATAGTCTCTCGCCGCGAGATACGTGGCGACGACACCCCACATGCGGTTCATGGTGCGCCATTCGCCCAACATACCAGTCAAGCCCTGGATGCGCTGGGAGAGGCCGAGCGCAAGCGCAGCAAGCGGAGGCGCCGACGCGGTGGATAGCTCGACGGTGGTAGACGGTGGCAGCTTGAAGGCCAGCTCGACCAGCTTGCGGGCCGAGTGGCGGAGAGTAGTGCGGCCGAGGACATTGAGGATGGCGCCGATCAAGCGGGCAGCGTAGGTGGTGAAGAGGAGGACGGTGTCTGTGCCGCCACGGGTGCGAATGCAGCGGTGCAGGTGGACGAGGAAGGCATCGATGCCCGAGGGCTTCACGGCGAGAAGAGCGAGGGGACTCGAGCCGGTGGCGGGCTTGTGGCTCTTGTTGATGGCTTCGGCCGCCGGGGGAGCATCGGCGACAATGGGCTCCGCCGAGGGGATGGTGATGGCCTCGGCGGGGGACTCGACGGCGGTTTCGGTCATGGCGGCGTGCGTGAGGCGGAGAAGAAGGCAGAAGGGGTAGATGAGGGGATCAACAGCCTCGTAACTACAAGAAAAACAAGAAAGAGAAAGAGAAAGCACTTTTTTTTCCTTCAGCCGTGGTAGCAGTGCTGGTGGTCTCCCATGTACTTGAAGCCGACCCGCTAACTAACCAAGGTACCTTAGTGCGGGTTTTATCAATCGGCACGAGCACAAAAAGATCGCAAGAAGTGGCCGAGGTCGCAGGTGCCCAAAAAGTTTGGGGGTTTGAAGGGACCCGACCCCGGGCGGTTCGTCAACGTCGAGTGGGAGAAGCCGGGGCCTCGGTACCTAAGGCTGGTTGGTTAGTGGCTGTGAGGGGGGGAGCCTCGGTATGATTACAGGGGCAAGCATTGGGTAAGTTAAGAATTATACTAGTTATCCCCTGAACAGAGAGGGATATTGATGAATGAGAGCCTTCAAGGATGCATCATGGTGAAAACAGGGCTGATGTAGATATTGAGCCTTGTTCTGACACCATCGGCTTCTAGCAGATCAGACCGGGATTTGACATTACTAAGAGTGTGTGTGGTGTGTGCAGTGCATCAAGGAACTGCGTAAAAAGAAACTGGTCTAAGTTAATTCCTGTCATGGACTACACCACATGTGTCATCCAATGAAGACGAGACACCACCGCAGGTGGACGAGGCAGATTATGGCTGGTATGAAGGCACAGATCATGAGAAACACGACAAGAGGTGGTTCGTCTCGAATCACCCGGTGACACTGCCTCGAGTCCAGTCATGTCAAGTCCTCAAACTTCTTCAACAGTGCTTCGCGCGTCCAGGTCATCGTCAAGCTCGCCAACATGGTGATTAACAATATCAACTTCCCCATCGAGCTGGAGGAGGCAATGGACATCCGCGAGGAGCTCATGGCGGAACGGACGGTGCTGCAGAGGAAGCAGAACGATTAATACCTTTAGAAATGTTGAGTAGAGCTTTTGTAAACATCGAGAGTCGTTGAATCTACTTCTACATATATATAGTCATGTCTATTGTGATACCACAGCATGTCCGCGTACACCAGAAGTCAAGTGGTCCCGATATACTAACATAGACTACATGCTTGGTTAGTTATGTGGCATTCATACATATACCTCATCACATCATTGCAGCTCCCACAAAGCTTCTATACAGCCATTTCACACGACATGATACACATCAGACTAGAGGCTTCTATGTATCCTTATTCCATTTCAACCTAGTGAGATGTAGCGAGTGCTCCCGCATCCTCGCCCCCTTTTTCATTAAAAGCAACCATACCATGCAAAATGCAAACGATCAAGACGCCTCATCTCGTTCATTCTTCCCGTCCTAACCCCGGACAGCCGCACCCAGCGCGCCGCCCGTGAACTGCGTGCCACCAGCTTGTCGCTGCGTGTTGTCGCCCGTTCGCTGGCCTCCGCCCCGCTGACCTCCACGGCCTCCCCGGCCTCCCCGACCGCCTCCCCGACCGCGGCCGCCTTGTCGCTCAAAGGCGTTGGTGGTGCCCTGCGTCCGCTGCTCTAGCGTCCGCTCGTTGGTCTCGATGAGCGCACTGGCCTTGTCGGAGAGTGCGAGGGCCAGGGACTGGAGACGGCTGAGCTCGACGCCCTTGCGGAAGATGACGGTCGAGGTGACCTGGTCGAGAGAAGCGGCGAGCTCCTCGTGGCTGATCATCTTGCTGATGACGGCTCCGACCTTGGAGGCGTCGAGCTCAAACATGGAGCTGAGGGTGTCGATGGAGAGAGTGTCGTAGAATGGGGCGTAGGTGAAGAGGTAGGTTCGCAGACCCTCTTCCTGGATCTGCTTGGAGAGCATCTCCTTGATCTCCTCGGAGCTGGGCATAAGCTCCCAGATCTTAATGCTGTGAACGAAGTTGATCGACTTCTTCCACTCGCCAGCCGCCAAGGCCTTGGACGCCTGCATCACATGGTCTCGGGTGTTCTCGGGAGGACCAGTGAAGATTTGCCTCTCGTGGTACTCGAGCATACGTCGGTATGTCTTGCTGATGACGCGCTTCTTGACGTCCGGCGAGGAGCCAGTCTGGGCGAGTAGAGGGATCTCGAGGAGCATGCTGCACGTCAGGTACACGCACTCCAGGAGCTCCAGGTTGATGTGCATGTGGAAGGGTAGCTGTCGCTGCTTCTCGAGGCGCTCCTGCTCGGGAGACACCTGATTGTATCGCTGCATCATGACACCCTGAGCGAGCAGCTCCTTCTGGCGACCACTGCCGCAGATTTCTTGGAGGGTGTTCTGGGCCTCGTAGATGAGACCCTTGCGGAACGCGCAGAGACCGACCTGGACGAGCGTTCGGTTGTAGAGGATCTGGCTCAGGACATCAAAGTTGGGGATGTTCTCCTGAAGATGCGACATCAACATCATGTCGCGGGCCTTGTAGTACTCGCCGTGGAGGGCGAGGAAGTACACCTGGCACAGCATGGCTCGGGCACGGATGATGCCGTCGCTGTTGCTGAAGAGGTAGTTGCAGAGAACGTTGACAAGGTTGCCGGCGTTTTGGGCCTGGTCGCGGGGAGTGATGACGGACTCGATAGAGTCGCCGACGGTCTTCCAGCAGTTCTCTTCGAAGGTCTGGACAACCTGTGCGGGCTAGAAGGGGCGTTAGCAACTAGATCAAAGGGATCAAAGAAAATGGCAATTACCTTGAAGTAGACGTGTTCCAGTCGGCGCATAACGATTCGGTTCACGCTGTCTTGAGGAGTTTCGAGGGAGTCGTCCTTCCGCAGGTGCTCATAGTACAAAAGGCCACGGAAGATGATGTTGTAGAGCGCACCCTCGTCTTGCAATCGCTCAATGTACTCGGAAGTGTGAGGGTCGATACTCTGCAGCGAGCGGACAAGCTCATCATCGAGTCGCTCAACGTACGACACGATGCTGCCAGGGACCTTGATGTGCTTCTCACCAGGCTGCAGAGTAGGGGGCTTGTCATCGTCATCCCACTCCTCGGCGTTCTCAACAACAACGTAGTCGTGGTTCTCCTCGAGGACCTGGAGAAGGCTCGAGAGCTCTTTCTCAGCGGCCTTCCAGTGCTCGAGGGACATGGCCGAGGCACCGCCAGAGCCGAGATCGAATCGGGCAGAGACCAGAGTGAGAAGGACGCGGATCTTCTGGTAGGGGGTGCTGGCGATCTCGTTGAGCTTCTCCATGACCTTGATCTGCTCTGTCCGGTCGGTGTTCTTCTTTCCACGAGACTCCAGGATGGTGCGTAAGTGCTTGAAGATGCTCTCGGGGGTATACTGGAGTGTGCGGCCACCCTTGCCAACGGTGGCGAAGCCCTCGTCGTCGAAATCATCGGTAGGTGCAGACTCGACCTGGAGGCTGACCTTCTTAGGCTTGGGGGCAGCCACCACGGGCTCGTCGTCGGAAGAGTCCATGAAACCGTCCTTGTCTCCCCGGTAAGCATCGATCTCGGTCTGGTATTCCTTGTTGTTCTTCTTGATCTTTTGCTTGACGGCGTTGAGGGCTCGGGCCTGGGTGGCGTTCATCTTCTTGGGGGTGACCTTTTGCTTGGCCAGGGACTCGTTCATGAAATCCTCGAGCTCGGCGATGATGCGGATATAGGGCTTGGGGGATTTGCTGCCGGGCAGCTTGGCAACCTGGCGGTTGAGCTTGTCATATTCTGGATTTTACTGTCAGCGCGTTTGTTTCGTAAGACGTATCCCATGATTCTTGTGTTGTCGTACCGGCTGAGATGAGGGTCCAGTCGCCGTTCTTCTGGCCGTTCTCGATCTGCTTGATGGATGCGTCCAGCTCGTCCAAACGCTTGTCCTTTGCACTCTTGACCTTTCCTCGGACTTCATCCTCGCTGTCTTCACTGTCGGATGATTCGCCCTTCAAGAAAATGTTGGCGCCGGACTTTCCCTTATCCTTCGCATCCGAGTCGTCGGAGTCTGCATCGGCCTCGGCCTCAGAGGATTCCTCCTGAGAGTCCTGCTGCTCCTCCTCTTCCTCCTCCTCCTCAGAGTAGAGCTCCTCCTCGTCGCTGGAGCTCTCGCTGGAGCTGTCGTCACCGCTGCGGAAAAATCGAGACATTTTGGGCGATTTTCTTTGACGCTGGGCCTTGTCTGTGAGTCAAGTTCGCGAGGTGCGTGCGCGGGGTTGTTTCGAGGGCGAAAATTGATGGATTTTTGGTGGGCTGGGGCTTAGCGATAAAGAGTGGGGCTCGAAAACTGTGTGCGGATCAATTGTTAAGAGGTTCACGTGTTGAGTGTCTCTCATGAGATATCTATGCGCGCCGTACGGATATCTCGCGTCGTGCTTTAACGTCTTTGTCTTTGCTTATACTTCTTGGTTTCTTTTTCAAGTTCCTCTTGTTCTGCTCACATGCTGGAGTTATAGGCCACTTTACATTTTACTTGGTGATAGATATTCTCTACTCTCTACCTTAGAATTGATCCGTAGCTGCTAGTGGAGGCAAGTAGGTAATCCAGTTACAAAGGAGCAAGATAATTAATTAGTCCATGTAAAGACGAAATCATTGAATTTGGCTGAGTCAGAAGAAGAGCCAGAATGTTTTGGCCGCTGGAGACCATCTTCTGTCCTGCTAGTACGTATTGCCTATCCAGGTTGCCTCCCGTCATGGATTAAACCGGCTGAACTTTTTTCGGCCCCCGGCTCCGTGAGAAAGGTCCGACAAACCAGTGACTGGTTTCGGCTTCTCGCATTTCTCAGCAAAGCAACCTATATTCCGTCTACCGCCACCGCACTCACCACTCACCTACAATATCACACAAAACCTCGTCATGGCTCGACTTCACTGCGCAAATGCGCAGTCCACCGCTACATCATTTCTTCAGCTCGCACGACGCACCTACTCGGCCCCCGCTGCCTCTTTCTCAACGCCCCTCGAATTCCTCGTTCCGCGCTGCGCGCCGCCGTCTGCGATCCGGGCCGTCGATATTGCTTCCGCTACCCCCAGATCATACGCCAATGCCAGTTCCGACAGACTTAGACGATCATGGGGGTTCAAGTCACGGCCTTCTTTAATGCGAAACTTTTCCACCTCTTCTGTCCGTCAACAGACACGGGCGGTCTTGAACCCGCAAAAGGACGAGGATGGTAACGACATGCTATTGGAAATCACTTCTCGAGCGGCCAAGGTTTGTCTATTGGTAGTCCTGATGCGTGCCAGCCCAAGCTGACATTACACAGCGTCTCTCCAAGATTATGGAAAAGGACGGTAACCCGAACCTCGCTCTGCGAATTCAGGTCGAAAGTGGCGGTTGCCACGGCTTTCAATACCTCATGAGCCTTATAACTTTACCAGCCAAGGACGCCCAGGAGTGGTCATCAATTGTTAATGAAGACGATACCATCTTCCAGTACATCCCCGACGACGCCGATCCAGCGACTGCTTCGGAGGAGGGTCCGAAGATCATCCTCGACGAGCCATCCCTCGATCTCCTCAAAGGCAGTAAGGTGGACTTCACCATGGAATTGATCGGGTCACAATTCAAGATTGTTGACAATCCTTTGGCCACCAGTAGCTGCGGATGCGGTACAAGCTTCGACATCAAAATGTAAAACAGCTACGCACGATGTTCGGGACATCAGTTGAACAAGTGCCGAATGACATAGACTTAGACAGCGGTTCTCCACATGTACATTCAAGATTATCAATAATACCCACCTTCCGAGTCTGACTTGCCTCGTCCAGTCTCCCTTCATTACAGCAGTTTCATTCGTCGTCACGGCCTTCATGTTCTGGGGCATCACGTGTCTGTAGTTTGAAAACTCGGCTGTCATTCATGATATCTCAATTGTCAAATCCCTGTCATGATACGAACGCCGAGCAGCCATGCAAATATTTTTTTGATCCGTTAGATCCTAACGACCGATCCCGTTTAACCCTTTTCCGTAAAGCATTTTAGTTCATCTGGCGGATGAGGCCGTTGATGGCCTCCTCGCGGTTACCAAGGTCACCACCCTCAATGTAGTGCTTGAACTTGCGGGTGCGGAAACCACCAGTGGGGTTAGACAGCTTGAAGGGCCACAGGAAGTTGGAGGCCTGCTTGAAGTTGGGGCCGACAGTGTAGATCTCGTGGATAAGATCCTCCATGCAGACAATGCCGTACTTGCCGAGGTTCTCCTCAATGATGGAGTTGTCGGTGAGGGCAGTGCGCTGCTTGTTGACCTTTCCGTAGCCACGCTTGTAGACGAGCTCCTTGATGGTCTTCAGGTTGGGGTAACCATAGGCGATCCAGGGCTCGACAACCTTGAGCATCTCGGTGGTGGCCTTGGTGACCTTGATGAAGACACCGTTGTTGATCTGGAGGAGACGGAGGAGCTGGAGGATCTTGCGGGGCTTGGGGGGCATCTTGTTGATACCCTTGATGCGGACAACAAAGATCAGGTTGGCCTCGGCGGGGATGTAGGCAGAGTCCTCGCTCTTGGCAACGCGGTGAAGACGGATCTTCTCACGCTCCGCATCGCGGTACTCCTGGACGTACTTCTCAGCACGCTTGAAGATGACGCCACGCTTCTCCTTGTTGGCCTATTCAAACTTGTCAGTCTGTTTGTTTCATCAAATATGCAAAAATCACATGTTGTCATCAGGCAGTGTCAGACCCGAAAGAAGGTTAAAGTATCAACAGCATCGACGATGTCTAGTTGAGTGTTGTGTTTTCCATCATAATGCCAGGGGAGAGCGTAGGTAGTACTCACAGCCTTCTTCTTCTGGATGGCGTCGGTGCGCTCAGCGCGGGCCTTCTCCTGAGACTTGCGCTTCTTGAGAAGGGTCTCGGGGACCAGGATCTGGTCGTTGGACGGGACACTATGATAATCAGATTAGTTCGCAGTCCGAATACCACAGGAGCGGTATGGAACAGAGCGCCGGGGCGAGAACTGTTGCAATGCGACATTCTCTACTTTGGCTAACTCGAAATATGTTTTTAATCGGTGAGCTGAGAGGTCCCCATCGCAGATATTTCTGCATGAATACTGTCTCGTAGCCGCTCATCCGACAATGCCTCAAACTTTTGTTCGAGAAGTTTAGTCGAGGGATTGTTTCGCAGTGCATGTTTCAGCAGACTGTAAATATCCAGCGACAATGAGTTTAGGAAAGAAGAGTTTTCATCTTCATCTCCAACACCCCAAGCGACATCTCTCAATGCACAAGCTGTGTTCCAAGCCTAGACAATTGAGGGAGAGGCCCGAGAAGGATCGAGCTGGCAGGTCGGCATCTCAATGTTGAGAGCGCGACTTTCCAGCGAGAGGACCACGACAATCTGCAAACAAAGACTCGAGACCGGGGCATCTGCCCATATCGTCCACGTCTTCAGGGAGGAAGCACATACGTAGCACCCATTTTGTCGGCGACGGCTGTTGAGATGGTCGGTTAGTGGTTGTCGGTGGGTGAAGATGGGTGGTTGAAGGAGAAGAACAGACTCTTTTTCTCGAGCTGGGTGGAATACAATGAGTGGATCCCTCGCCAAATTACCAGAAAAAAATGTTCCTTAGGCTAGGGCACTAACCTTTTCCCCAGCCCACGAGATTTTTTGGCCCGAGATTTTCTGCCGCACCCCACCGCTTCAACGGGCCACTCCCACCACCAAATTGGCGCCCTCGCAAGCATCTCGTTTGGAGAACCTCATTCTCAACCGCCAAGTGACGAAGTAACCAGAAGTTCGCCAATCTCAAAATGCCCCCCAAGAAGGTCGTCCGTGCTCCCCAGGAGAACATCTCCCTGGGCCCCTCGGTCCGCGAAGGTACGCGCCCTTCTGACAAGCGGGATTCGCAGTCAAAATCTTGAGGACTAACGAATTGGTTGTAGGCGAGCTCGTCTTCGGCGTCGCCCGTATCTTCGCCTCCTTCAACGATACCTTCGTCCACGTCACCGATCTGAGGTTCGTCAGCCCGTAAACAAGAGAAAGAGCTGGTTTTGGCTCTCGAGAGTTGTATGGGTTCATAGGGCTAACTTGGGTGATTCCAGTGGCCGCGAGACCATCTGCCGTGTTACCGGTGGAATGAAGGTCAAGGCCGATCGCGACGAGTCCTCTCCCTACGCTGCCATGTTGGCTGCCCAGGACGTCGCTACTCGATGCAAGGAGCTCGGCATCAACGCCCTCCACATCAAGATCCGTGCCACTGGTGGTATGTTTCGACCGCTCCGAACCGATATGTCCTGGATCGTTGCTAACTCGTAGCAGGTAACGGTACCAAGACCCCCGGTCCCGGTGCCCAGTCCGCTCTCCGTGCCCTCGCCCGTGCCGGCATGAAGATTGGTCGCATTGAGGATGTTACCCCCACTCCTTCCGACTCTACCCGCAGAAAGGGTGGTCGCCGTGGTCGTCGTCTCTGAGCTGCTCGCACTTGGGTGGCTTGGATTGGACAGGAGTTTCGCTATCTGGTTTCTCTCTGGCGTTGAGAATCACGAGGAGAACGGCTATTGCGCCTGGTCTCCAGTCTACCCTGCTATGCCTGGTCCGGTTATGGGTTAGGAAGCAGTAGACAGTCATGAATTCGCCCGAAGAAGGCCCATGAATCATCCTCCTTGTCACATCAGTTTCCTCTGTGAGACTTTGAGTCGTGAAGCTATGCATGTGTAGTTCGCAATCAATGGCCTATGATGATGAGCAAAATAAAAAACACCATGAACATTCAAAGTGTGTCTACTCCAAGTGATCTCAATGGTGTTGGGATCGAACGCCGCGCTTCTAAGCCATTTGATGCCGCCCTCTTCCCTCTACTTTGCTCCTGGTTTCAACGTCCAGATTCCTCTGCCTGCACCTCCTGTCTTGCTCATCACGGCAACCCTTTCCAGGGCTGTTTTGAACTCATCGCTCTGCTTTTTGCCTGGACAGTAAGTGTTGAAGTGGTCGACCAGCATTTTGCTAGGAACTCGACCGCCATGACGATTAATGAAAGTCTTAATCAGCGCCATAAAATCCTTAGCCTTGAGGTTCCTATCAGTGCCTGGTGTTCCGGATCGAGAACTGCTCCCACTTCCACCGTCAAGACCTTGACGGTCGGCGAGGTTGCTCATGATACCTGCTGAACTTGGTCCTCCACGCCGACGGTTGGCTCCTGGACGACCGCCTTGTCCAACTTCGCCAGTCCATGTAACAGTACCGATAGGAACTCTCCGTGCTTCTAAGCCGGCCTGACGAAGATGTGCTGCAGCTTGGCGAGCGACCTGGTTTGCTTCATGTCGAAGAACGGATATATCTGCCTTGGCTTTCTGAGGCCCGTTGACAATTTGCTCGTGGTCGTAAGCGCTATTGACAGACCGCGCAAAGATGCCTTCCAGCATACGTCGTTCATCATGAGCTGACTTGTCTTCTGTGAATTCCTCCATAGCAGCCACCAGATCCATCTGTTCGAGTTCCTTGCCCTCGGCGTCATTAGAACCACGTCCCAGGTTCCTGCCGGGCTGCAGGTTCTGGCCATCGCTCGCTTCTCCACCAGCGTTAGCCAAGTCTACTTCAGCGCCTTTGAAAATTTCACTCCGTTGAGCCCCTGCCCCTCCAGACGAGTTGAAGCTGAAGAGATCATACAGATCTGATAGGTCGTAACTACTTCGTTGTTTGGGATCCTTGAGCACCTTGTTCGTCATAAACTGTTTGAAAATCTGACGATGATAGATCTTTTCTTCGATTGTACCCTCTGTCATCAGACGGTAGATCTTGACTGGTTTCTTCTGACCTAGCCTCCACGCTCTTTCTCTAGCTTGAAGGTCGGTCGAGGGGTTCCAGTCCGGATCAAAGATGATGATTCGGTCAGCACCGGTCAAATTGGTTCCCAGGCCTCCAGTTCGCGTTGTCATGAGGAACACGTGAATGTTGGGGTCTTCATTGAACCTGTCAATCATGGGCTGCCGTTGATCCACGGGCGTTTCACCATCCATCCGCACATGGGAAATACCACATTCCCTGATGCACTTTTCGATGATGTTGAGCATCTGTTTCCCTTGAGAGAATAAAAGAACCTTGTGGCCATTCGGAATCATGACCTTTTGTAATAGGTCTTTTGTCAGCTGCAGCTTTGCAGAAAGTTTTGGGGCGCCAAAGTCGTAGCCAGCTTTCTTGCCGAGACTCTTGTCTAATAGGTCTGGGTGATTGCAGATTTTTCGAAGGATGTCGATACCATAGAGAGATTGACGTCTCTTGGACAATATAGCGGAAACCTCATCAGACTTGAGGAATGTCTCGTACGCCTTACGTTGTCCGTCGGTTAACTTGCAGAATAATACTTGTTCTGTCTTCTCCGGAAGATCGGCTGCAACGTCAACTTTCAAACGCTGCAGTAGATATTCACCGATGGTCTCCTTCAACGCTTCTGCACATTTTTCTGCCGTCATGACTTGCAAATTAGATGCGTTCGCATAACCACCCTGTCGAATTGGAATTTCGAACTGAGTCCTGAAGTTGACAAGGGTCCCAAGGCGCATGGGATAGATGAAATCGAAGAGTGACCAAAGCTCAGTCAAATTGTTCTGAACCGGAGTTCCAGAAAGGATAACACGATTCGGCGTGTTCAGTTCCTTGCAGGAGACCGTGATCTCAGCATTGGGGTTTCGAATTTTATGCCCTTCATCCAGAACAGCGTAATCCCATCGTACAGGTAGAAGAATGTCTGCATAGGTCTGCAATCCGGTATAAGTGGTGACCAAGACGTGGCCATTCTTGACGAGTCCATTGACTATCCTTTTTGCGGCCTTCTCGGATTTCGTAGCCAACGGCTTGTAATGGTCCAAATCGTACTCGTCTTCAAACTTGGGGTTCATCATGCCACTGCCTGAAGCGTGCAATATCGCCACGCGGAGCGGAGGCCACCATCGATGAAACTCGCTTACCCATTGTCGAAGCAGTGTGGCCGGAGCAACAACAATAACAGGGCGCCGGAGCTTTTTGCTGTAGTGGAGGGCGGCGATGAAGGCAATCAGCTGTACAGTCTTTCCTAACCCCATCTCATCACCCACAATTCCACCAACATTCTGTTTATACAGCTCAGCAAGCCACTGGACACCAGTCTTCTGATATCCAAAGAGCGATGGGTGAATATCACCGGGAAGCTTGAGACCATCCCCGAAGTGGTGGTCTGGAAAGTCCGGGGCCGGTTTGAACCACTCTTCTTCTTCATCGTCGCTCCGCTCGGCGTTGACGGACGCCTCAACCGCTTCTCTGCGAGCCCGCCTTGCGCGGCTTCTCCGAGATACCCAGTCGTTTAGTCTCCTCTTGAAGTGTGCCTCGTTACCATCGTCAATCTTGCTAAGATCGATCTCTTCCTGCTCAGCAGCTTTCGCCTTGGCCTTGGCTTGACGGCGTTGCTCTCGAATGAGATCGTCTTCTGTGCCCTGTTGCCATACCGCATCGTCATTCGACTCGGAAGCAGACGCTCCATCAGGTTCAAAATCAGCAGATGGACTACGCTCTACCTGAACGCGCCTTTTCTTCCTAGGGCGAAGAGAGAATTCGCTTTCAAGAACAACCGTCTCTGCTTTAGGTACTTTGGGCTGAGGTTCAGCTTCAAGCTCGTCTGCAAAGCCGGGTCGGCGAAGGCGCTGATGAGAAGTAGGGCCTTCGGCTTCTCCCTCAAGTTGCTCTGCTGCTGCTTCTTCCTCTGCATCTAGAATTGTATCGGCAAGTTGGCCTTCAATCCCCAGAGGTCTCGGTCCGCCAACCTTGGCAAATGGTGTGATCTTTCCTGTTCGGATGAGAAATTCACGATGGCTTTCTCCAGGGAGTTTCTTTGATTTGGGCTGTTTAGGGTCATAGATAGGGTTCTCTTGATGTCGCTTGTCTATCCGCGCTTGAAAATCCGAGATGTCGTTGCTAACTTGTTGCACCTCCTCATCAAGTTTGGTAATCTCCCTCTGCACATTGCGAGACTGGTAAGGGTTTCCGGAAACCCGTTCGAGCTTCTTCTTCTCTTTGTCTAGTTGAATTTGGAGCCGGTGCTTAGTTGCTTGGAGTTTATCGATACGATTCTGGTCCTTCTTGTCATCGGCTTCCATGAGTGCAGCGTTTGCCTGGAGGGTGATGTCTCGTTCAAGATCATTTTGATCTCTGACTGTACCAGTCAAATTACGCAGCGCATCTTCTTCGCTAAGACCCTCTGCGTTTGGCTGTGTTTCGTTGTCATTCTGTGAAGTCCCTTCAGGTGATGCGCCTTCTTGCGCAGCAGCAACCATCTGGTCAAGAAGCGCAGCCCGGTTGACCGCTTGGTGCTCTATGTCCGCATCTTTTGCCTCCATAGTGAAAAGCTCAGGTTGATGGGCCAAAGGAAAATCGATCAACAATGATCTGGAGAACCTGTGGTACGGTTCCTCGGAAAGAAGAATTCGACGCTGACAAAGAAGCGCTTAGCCTTTCGTCTTCATTTGGCTCTAAATGAAAAAGGTTTGGAGTGTGTTGAGAGCAGAAAATCACTCCAACTATCAGATCGAAATTTGGTGTTGACACGATGACGCAGTTGAGGCACGTGCAAGGAGAGACTTCAGCGATGTTCCTCAAACCCGGATATAGGTACGCAGCAAAGCTGTAGGCCTAGCATAAGAAAATTCAGTTATTGTTGGACGAGTTGCAAAAGGGTCAATATGAAGCTGTTATTTACTTTCGCAATGACGCAATGAAGTGAAGGTGATGGAGGATGATGAGTCTAGGCCGAAGGGCGTGCAGAAATGACGGGCACGTGCGCTGATTGGCGCACATCTGATTTTCAGGCACAAACACAGGTGCGAACTTCTTATCTTTTGACACCAGGCACTTACAAAAAGGGTACTATGGACATAAGCTCATCATAAGGGGAAATGCAATAGTATGCTAAATGTCTACTAAGTACTTCATAGTAGAAGAATAGACTTGAGTCGGGGACCGCCTTTGGATATTAGAAGCCTTGTAACTAGATGAGTTCCTTCCGTCATGATAATTAGACGCTAGCCTAATACGTAAGATAGTATTGAATACTATACAGTGTGTCATATCACACACTGTGTGCTCAACTCCACTGCCCCAGCATCCACTTCAGATCACCAGCTTCAGCTTTAGCTTCATTTCAACCTCACCCAATGCTCAAACCCGACGTGTCCATAGATTATTCCACCCCGTTCAATCCATGCTTGTAAATAGACTCCCAATCTTGTGTTCAATGGCTTTTTATTCCATTATCTTGGTCCAAAGAGGTCTTTTCCCTTTAAAAAGCACTCGAGGCATTTTAGCTAACCAAGTATTTCAGACTCAATCTCCCCGAATACTTACTCTTGTTAAGACGGATGCACTCCTCTTTGTCTTGTTTGGCCTCATCAACTATGAGGTCTGTCTTAACAGACCCAAGTATCCGATCGCTCGGCCTTCTTCGCCGTCATTATTCACCCTTTACATCAGCCAGAATGTATTCGCAAGAACCTGCGTGGCTTCAAGCCTTATGCAATGACTTAAGCCCCCCACCAAGATTATTCGCATGGAGCACCGCGAATATTCGTTCCGATAAAGGCATTGATGCGCCGTCGAGCGTGTCGGTATCGAAAATGTCAAGTGACTCTTATAAGCGCATCTACGTTCTCGGTATCGGTAATCTAGGTCGTCTTTTCGCAAGCTCCTTAGCCATGGCCCCTGAAACGCCGCCTATAACACTGGTTGTCCACAGAAAGGAGCTTTTGGTACAATGGATCGAGGGTAAAGGGATTGAGATTCTACGCTCAGGCGCACTGGAGACCAACAAGAACTTTGACATCGAGTGGTGGACAGACTCGAAGCCAGATCTAGGTCCTGTCCACGAGGTTGCTGATGGCGGGACGCTTCGAAACTTCATTATCACCACCAAGGCTACCGCGGCGCTACCACAAGTTGACCGCGTCCGAGGATACCTTGACCAGAGCAGCACTGTTGCCTTTGTTCAGAACGGCATGTCCAAACTTTGGCCTCCCCATGGACCTAGGTATGTTTCCAGTCGCTTTCCAGCTGGTGAGGCTCCTGATTTCTTGGCTTGCGTTACAACACACGGTGTTACCTCTCAGGGGCCTTTCATGAGCCTCCATGCTTCTCAGGCGGACGTGACGGTGGGTTCAGTTCTCCCAAACAGCGACTCCGATCAGCAAAGTGCCTATCTGATGGAGCAGATGCTGGCTGCGCCTCATTTAAACGCCAGATCGGTTCCCAGGGGAGAGTTGTGGATCTTGCAGTTGGAGAAGCTGGTTGTCAACGCCATAATCAACCCTTTGACGGCTATTCTTGGATGCAAGAATGGTGCCCTGTTCACTGAGCCTGTCGGGGTTCTTGCAAGAGTCATTGATCAGCTACTACGTGAAGCGAGTGCAGTGCTCCAACTCCTAGTTGCTCACGAGAGCAGCGCAGAAATCATCAACACGGCTTTCGGCCAATATTCCCCAGAAATCGCAGAGCCCAACTCAGCCGACCTATCTCCAACAAACCTGCAACACCGATTCTCCTACCCTCGGGTGAAGGACATGGTCTACCGAGTGGGCCACAAAGTGAGAGAAAACACCAGTTCCATGCTGCAAGACGTGCGCGCCGGCAGATCAACCGAGATCAGGGACTTCAACGGCTGGATAGTTGAGACGGCAGCGTTCCTAGACCAGAGCTTGGACGTCACAGGCCACCGCATAATGGTAGACCTAGTAGAAGCTGGCAGAACCTTGGATGTGGATCAGCTCGGAGGCCATCTCAACGTTTCCGGAGCAGGCGCTAGGAAATAAACAACAGAAGGGGTGGAAACAAAGGCTTCTCGAGACGCGTCCTACCACAGGTTGAGATCAATCCTATCTCTCCGCAGCTTTGGGAAGAACATGGGCCATTTCAATGGTCGGCCAGGGCCAGCCTAGTTTACCAGGGTCATGATCGGCCCCGGGTCAAAGCTCGATACCACCAAAAGGAACCGCATGAGTACCACCAAGAGCCCGCTCATCCACATCGGGAACTACCTCCTACCATCTGACACTCGGCTTGCATCACAGCTCTCTTGGCGAGTCTCGCAAGTGGCGTGTTTTGTTTCGTTTTGTTTGGTTCCATCTTGTTTCGTCGTCTGCCAGGGGTTGAAAGGGCAGGCAACTTATAACACTCGGTGATATAGGCCATTAAGACAGGTGACTATCAACCGGCGCTAACCATCTCAAATCGAGAACGCCCTGCCAACCAAACGAAACAACCTCTTCCTGGAAAGAACAGCGTCGCACTGCATCACCAGCCTGGTCAACCCAACGCCGGTCGATGCTACCTCAGGACCCAGCCATTATAGCCCTGGGAGGAGGAGGAGGCCTCGTCTTTACGAGTGACAAATCCATGACAAAGCCGGGGAAAAGAGTCCCCCTGGTTCTCGTATTGTCGTTCCAGACAGCCTGGGACACACAGCTGTCGGATGCTGGGTCCGATCCAGCTAATACAAGTGCTTGACAGATCGGGGGGCATGTCCTCGAACCAGCCACATCCTTTCGCTTAGAAACTGCACGTCGGAGATTTCCACGACATGTTTCACAGCAGGTGGACTCGGTCTTAGGCATGTTTCCCCGGGACCATCCAGGACTCGCCTGCACAGCTCGGAGATGACTCGACAACCTTAACTCGGCACATCAAGCAGCATATCACTCAGCGGTACAAGGACGTGATACCTGTCGTGCATCATCCAGTCGCGGTCGATTAAGGACCTTTGTATCACCTATCATCCCAGCTTCCAGCCACCTTCAAAGTCATTGCTGTGACCCTATCACCATGAAACCCACAGCATGACTCTCATTGTTGCCGCTCGCTTCCCTCTATCGAATGTTCTGGGCTTCAAGCTCCCCCTCGCTGTGTTTAGCGCCGCCACTCGCATGGCATACATGCGATGTGATAGCCATCTAGCCATCGTGGTGCGGGGGCGCCCTAGCCAGTCAATCATCTCGAGAGCGGTAGTCAGATCGGGCCTTTTGTCTTGTTTCCTCTTGTCCTACCGCTGAGGTGCCACGAGGCTATCGGTGAGATGGCTGAGAAACGGTCGAGCGCCGGGTAACACAGAAACCCTAAACCTGGCCTTGACAGGCGTTTCGTCGGGTCGATCCGGCGCGGTGAAGGAACAGGTATGGTCCGCCTTCACCAGTCGGGCACCATGGCGATCGTACCGCCCGCTACGTGGCAAGGTCCCGCCCTCCCTATATCACCGCCGCCCATGGCTCTTATGTCTCCTGGGGTAGACGAAGCGCGGAGACCAGGGATATGAGTGCTTCGCTGTCAATATAAAGCATAAGCGTCGTTGGAATTGTGGAGAGTGCCCCGGTGAAGCAAAAGGGCCGCGGAGCTAGCTACTGTTTGGATGCAGAGGAACTTTGAATTCATATCATATGTCTAGGCTTCAACTATAGGGCCATAATTCAGAGAATAAGAATCCATTTTTCTTTCGCTAAAATAGTGTCGTTAGCATGAAACTCAAGGCGAGTCTTATGGCGTGATGTCAACGACGATCCAGCAGATCCTCTTCCTCTGTAATCTAGCGCCGTCTCTCAATTCCACCCTCGATTCATGGTATCCCAAGAAACGCCTCGTCACTCTCCATGTGTTTTGCTTACTCCTCCAAGCTTCAGCTTTTCCTCTGCCTTTGTTCGATCTCATCGCACAATAACGAACAGGCTCTTCTTGCATTTTCCAATCGACAGTTGTACACCAAACATCGTACAGCACACCGTCAAAATAGATAGCCCTCAAGCCGGAATACCTGCATCTTCCCCTTTTCAAAAATGATAGACGTGAAATAAATAGTAAAGCAAAGGTAGACATAAAGTAAAAGTAATGAGGAAGTGTGTTCAGCCACAAGAATCCCAAGCGATTGGACGGTTCACCTGGCTGAAGGGGGGGAGCATTAGGTGCATGTAGGTAATTCTCTCTCCTTTTCCCGGGTTCCCAAATCTAATTTTTTTTTCGTGAAGCAACATAGGAGATCATAGACGTTGAGTAATAAGCAACAAGAAAGCAAACTCTAAGAAGAAAACGGGGAAGTGAAGATGGATTAGGGTGAAAAGGGGTAAGAAAAAAGGGGCCATCATCCAACACGAACAAACAATAACGGCCTGTAAGAATAGTAGCTGAAGCAGATTGTACAGAAATATAATATGTCAAATCGTGTGGCAGGTTTTTGTCCTGGTCCGGTCTAGCCTGTGTGTTTCGGCTGTCGTCTATAAAAGGAGCTCCTCTTGAATAGCGAGAATAGTAATAGTAGATCGGGTCGAGTAGGGCCGCGATGTAGAAACGAGTAGTTTCGAGGATTCGAATGTTCGATAAAAGTAAATGTATTGTCTTCGGAACGCGGTGTTTAGATAGGGTGGTTCGGTTGATATTGGCCTCCGCCGTTATAGGCCAAACGGCTCGTTACTCTGTTGGAGCTGCTGTGAGTACATTGCATCGCCAGAACTAGCAGCCGATTCTTCCACGGGCGATAGCGATTGTGATAAGGCCGATAGAACAGTAGGATCCTCGGTCTCTAACTGTTCAGCTCTTTCTCGGCATGCTGCAGGAGTAAACCCGGTACCGACTTTATTGGCAACAATTCTCCACTTCTCGTTCTCGTAGTCTTGAAGCGCGGAACGGAGTTTTTGATCCTAAATACACTGTGTCAGCTTGGCGTGGTCCGAAAACGGAGATGTATATTTCCCAGAGGAAGCATAGCATGCATAGCAGTGGAGTGAAGCATCAGTATGTCAGGGGCAGTAATGAATTCACGTACCGTCTCTTCAGTCCAGTTTGTTGTCTTTGCCTTCAGCTTTGTGCAATATCGCACCTGTAATGTCCCTGAAGACCGTCCTGGGAAGAAGTCGGCTATCTGTTTCCAGGTCAAGTTCTTGTTCTCTTTGAGCTCAATCAACAGCTGGTCATCTTCCGGCGTAAACTTCAGTTTTGGCCCTCTCGGACGAGGAGCTGGAGTAGGCATTCCGGCATGACCTACAACACTTGGGGCTCCTCCCCCAATGTCATCACGGCGCATCATCTTGGAAGGCGGTCCCGAGTTTGGAAGGTGATGATGATGGTGTATTTGCGCTGCTTGTGATTGATTGGCAGCGGCAGCAGCAGCCTGAGCATATGCTGCCCCCAGGTGAGTCGATTGCATCCCGCCGAGGTCAGATTGCTCCAGCTCGGGTAGGCCTGCAATAGAGAGATCAAGTTGACTCGGTCGTGGCCGCTTGGAGCTGGGACCGTGGTGCTGTTGAGCGTGGTTCGGTGGGGTCGGAGTTGACATTGTCTGGTACATTGGCGGAATCACTTGCCCTGGCGCTCCAAACTGCGACGGTCCCAGACGATGATGCCCCATCTGAGATGGATCCATCACCATCTGCGGGGACGAGTGTTGATGATGCTGGGCCATGGCTGCATGCTGAACGTGCGGGTTGCCATGATGCGGGTCAGAGGCGCCATGGAGTCCAGCAGCCGGGCCTCCGGGATGGTGAATAGAGGCCTGGGGCTGCTGGTGCTGGGGTCGGCTGTGGACGGACTGATCATATGCGTGCTGATGCTGACTCTGTTCTCCCGGTTGTGATTCCTGGCCAGAGTAGTCCACATTGTAGCCCCCTAGTCGATAAGTGCCCGCCAGCGTGCCTCCGATACATGAGGTCCGCCAGAGCGAACCGCTCTGGACGGCCGCTGGGGTCTGGATGGAGAGAATTTGACAAGATTAAGCCCGCGAGGGCTGCGGCGGGGAGGAATAGGAGGATCGTTTATTTGAGAACAGGGCGTTGCGGGGTTGCGTGCGTCGGTCTGAACTTGTCCAACTTGGATCCGGCTGTCAAGGTATAAGTCGAATGTGATATTGGCTGTTAGATGACTTGCCACATGCGTCGTCGAGATATGGGTGGTTGGTACGGCCGCTAGGCTTTCCGGCTTCCGTAGTTGATAACACTAAAGTGGCGAGCGCTGAAGGCTATGCTGGAAGAGATGGAGGGGCGGGCTCAGCTCAAGCAAGTTATGATGTCGCGGTGGTGGTGAAGACTTCAAAGGAGTGTGTTGATGCGCATGTAGATCGAATCCGCTGTTTCCGGATCAAGGACACAAAGGAAGGGTGCTCAGAAGCGGGAGATATGTGTCGAGACGTCACAGACCGGAATAGAGAGAAGGAGTAAGGAAAAGAGAGAGTTGAAGTGCTGATGATACTCTTTGTATGAGTGCTACCGCCACTTGGTAGGGCAGATGTCGGAAGTGTTCCCCTCCCAAGATCTCTTCTAGCTCCCGGCCCGGGGTCAGTAAACGTATTTAACACAAGGGCTAACAACCTGGCAGCGTTTGCCAGGGCAAGGACCGCTCTACATCGTCTGATGACGGAGTAGCTAGAGCAGGGTCGCAGAGGGAGTGGATCTCTGATTCCGCATTTCTGTTCATGCTGCAGGTTAAAGCACTTTCAGATTCATTCCTATCCCATAGGAGAGCAACCCCCGTCCGTCCTGTGCTGGGTTGCGGAGACTGCCTGCCAACCCATCCAGGGTTAGGAGGGTAGACAATTTGACGATCTTATGCCATGGTCCCCAGGGTGCCAGATATAGAAACAAGAGTGACCCCTGACTTTGGTGATGGCTGGCAAGGGTGACAGGACAATGTGGTAGCAACGCCCTGAGTGAGAGCTATACCGTCGAGATGGCAATTTGCCATTGCAGAATCCCTGTACACAGAGAGTAATTGGGAAAAGGCGACTGTGTTGAAGCAGACGACATGGACGGACGCTGGGCGGCGGCGCTTATTGGGGGACAACTAAAAGATGAAACGCGCCTCGCCTTGAGAGCACGGGACTAGGCCAGACTGAGGTGACTAAGTCGAACAAGAACAACAGCAGATGATATCAGACGGCAGAACAGCCAGTACTCTCTTTCCCACCGGTTCCTTCATAGGCCAAAAAAGAATCACAATAAGCGGATGCCGGACAGATGGCGTGGCAACAAGGGAGGAAAAATGCTGGTGGTGGTCGTAGGACAGGAGAGGTCCACCATTGAACAAGGTGGAGCAGGGGTTATAATATATCCAGGGTCTGGTATATTAGATGGCTCTACCAGGATCGTGTCGACCAAATAGACTAGATCATAACCAGAGCCATCTCCACAAGTCGGGAACTGCCACTTGACAAATCTGGACGGCAAAGCAGGGAAATTCCCATGCTGAATGATGAGAAGACTATAGGTCGGGTAGCCGGGACACTTCCAGATTCGTTAAGTGAGCACGCACGCCATGATGTTGCTGTACTGGGCAGATCGCCAACCCGGTCATCCTGTGGCTGAGGACAGGAAGCTCCCCCACTGGGAGACAAAGTGGCTTCGTGAGAACCAGGCATAGATCACCGGCGGCATTGACCAGGAACGGGGCCGGAAACGGGAAAATCAACCTTATGAACCAATCCTCTGGAAATCAAACAAAAAAAGGATCAAGAGCTGAAAGTAGCGGCAGCCGCCTCCGCATCAGAACTTCGACCGAGATGAGACTGCTAACAGTTCGATTGGCCCAGAAATGAGTGCGAACAGGAGCTGCTGGTAAAGGTCATTGAGTCCGACTGAGGTAGGATGATACAGGCGATATTCTGAGAGGGATGGAGCAGGCGGACCCAAGACGCTAGGAAAATGACTTAGTTTGGTTCAAATGGCAGTAAAGCCCCCCCGCTTCAGTCCAAGCGACGATAAGGGGATCACGGCGTCTAGCTAGAAGGCACGAGCGTTCATCGCCATGCACGGGCGGCGTGCTCGGAGCAGCCCTATTCAGTGGGCGTTGATGTCGGCGCTGGCAACGGCCTTGCTGTGTTCGGGGTCTCCAAGATTGCCCCCGTCAATGCTTAATGCCACTCAACCAGACGGGCTCTTCCGTCGAGAATGTGGTTGCAAGTTTCGTCGGCGCCGAAGCCAGCTTAAGCGAGCGTTTCGAGATGGCCTCATGCGCATGCTGGTCCGGGGTTTACGCATGAAGTGATGACAGAAAACAGCGTCGCTTCGGATGAGACAACCCAAGTATCAAGGCACCCCTCGGAAGTGCATTGCAGCCATTGCGGCACAGCTTGGCTGGCATCGTCGTCACGAGAATAGTAAACGGGGATCGGATTCCAGGGCTCTGGAACAGGAGTCGGGATGACCTTCTAGAAGGACCTTCTAGCGTGTCCAGGGCGGCCTGGACTAGCGCGACAACCCTGGCTGACAGTGGAGGGTGGACGTCGATTTTTTAATTGAAGAGGGCATGAGCGGGCGTGAACGGGCGGTCGGTCCCTTTGATGGGTTTGAAGAGGATAAGCGATGGGCGATGGGCTGAAAACTGAGTGATGATACCAAGTGATAATGCAAAGACGGAGTTGAGGTTGAAAAAGGGAGACAGGAAGGAGGCTGGCGTCTTTTGGCAGAGTGGAGCCACATAGGAGCACCTCAGGCAAGGCAGTTAACGTTAGTTAGGTGGATGAAAGAAGGAACGAGCCTGAGCCGTAACGAAAGATGGAAAGAAGCAGATGC
Source organism: Fusarium staphyleae (assembly GCA_017140175.1). NCBI lineage: Eukaryota > Fungi > Ascomycota > Sordariomycetes > Hypocreales > Nectriaceae > Fusarium > Fusarium staphyleae. Next base: position 36,767 of record JADDON010000340.1, read on the forward strand.
GCTGGTGTCGAATATGCCAGCTACCACAGAGTATGACTTTTACTGTTCAAGCCTAAACATCTTCACAATAATAACACGAGTCTTATTACCCGTCACCATGGGTTCACCCAACAGCCGGGACTAGTTAAAAGACGGCAACGGTACCGTAGTACACGAAGGAACCAACTTGAGCTCCCTCTCACGAACTCTGGGGCACGATCGATCTCCTTTGACGCCATCGAAGAGGGGGGGGAACACTCGCACCACCGCTTGCGCAGGTACAGACGCCGCGCTGGCCAGAGCGCGGCAGATTATCCATTCATTGCGGGCGGAGGGGAGGGGGAGGGGGAGCGCAAGGTGCAAGGTGCATGGATCATCAAAATAGCAATCGACGTCAGCACAATCATTTGCATGCAGATCTCTCCTGGGACCAGGCCAGAAGAGCAAAGGCAATCATAGCCTACAGACGGCAACTAACGTAGCTATGTTAGAGACAGTGGAATAAGCTCGCCTTGTCCCTATTCAACTTTTACGTACCACGGGGACTCAACTCCATGTATCTCAACTCTCTCGGCTACGTCTGCGTCTGCGTCTGCGTCTGCAATCCATGCCTCATATTCATTCACTCTGCGCGTCTAACCTCATCTCTCAAGCTCGCTTCGCACACACGGCGCATGAATGCATAAACAGCCAATTTCACCTCCCCCACGTCACATGGTCCAGCTCACGGCGCGGTTCCACGCCTTCGGTGAAGCCGCCTCCCCAGCAGCTCCAGCTAACTCCCTGCATCTCCCCCCCAGCGCTCCCCAGTCCCTGACCCGTCTTCCCAAGAAGCCGGTCAAATGCCCGGCTTGACGTGGGTCTCCGTCCTTACATGGTAACTCCCCCTGTCGTCTTTTTCGGCTTCATCCCGTCCTCTCACGAATAGCAGGATCCATCTCGACCAGATGAGGAAATCATCCCGCCCAATGCGTCACACACACGCACACACACACAGATACTCTACACCGAGTCTCAATCCAGGATCTTCTTCATCTCGCTCACAATTGCTCCATCATATCTTAATTCGTATTTTACAAGTTACAACACATAGACCTAGCTAATCAATTACAACATGATGTGTTCATCTCCTCCGATGATAATAATAATAATAAAATAACGCCTCTCTTCTCCCTCTACGCAAAGTTGTCTGTCCGGTCCACCCAAATATCTTCCAGCTCCGCAAAGCTATGGAAGTGGATTGGTCTGTGCTGATCGCTGTAAAACGGTAGGGGCGTATCCAGCTTGACATGCACGGGCTTCTTCTCCATGCCTGCGAACGCACTTCCCATGAAGCTGTAGTTCCACTTGCCGTCGTCTGGCACAAGGAAGAAGCCCCTAAACCGCGGGCTCAGCAACAGCTTCCGCTTCTCGCCCATCGTCGTCGTGAAGCCCTGAGGTTGGTCGCTTTGCGTGTCCTTGTTCTCAGCTCCCCACTTATAACCGGCGGGTGTGAGACCCCAGGCTGACAGGGACACGCTACCAGGCGTAAAGGCCACCGAGACCGTGGCAGTGTTGGTCTTGTCCCATTCATTGTGCGCGTCCAGGAGCTTCGAGTGCTCCGTCACATCCGCGGCAGTCATGTACGGCAGCTCGTTTCCAGACACGGTGTGGATCACACCCAGAGGCTCCATGCCTTCGAGGAACTCGCTCTGAGGTAGCTGCTGCGGTAGTTGTACGTTACGTAGACCGCCAATCTGCGGGATCATGACGATACACTTGATCTCCTTAATTTGGTCGTTGTCCGGTGCTGACGAGCCGTATAGGTATCCAGCCACCTGTACCCTGAGATCCGCAATCGTGATGAATCGCTTCAGGATATTATTAGGCATGACGTAGGTGATGTCGTCGAGATCGTTATCGACAGATGAGACGTAGATATTCTTGGCTCTGGTCCGCAGGTTGGATGTGGCAATGGCTCGAGTTCGCCATTCCGTCTTCGAGGCGAACGTCTGTTGCTCAAACTGCGATGTCGTCGTTACAATAATCTCCTCGCCGTGAACGTTCTGTGTCTTGGTGGTCACAGCCGTCAACTGTTGCTGCTCCTGCTGTTGCTTCTCAATCTCCGCCGCCTGCTGCCGCTGCATGGAGGGCGCCGAAATCTCCATACCCAAGATGATGTCTCTCACTTCACTGCTTGTCAAGCTCGAGACATTGACGTTGTTCTTTTTTCCGTAGTCGTTCAGGATAAGATCTCGGAGCTGCGTTTCAACCTTGATCCACTCCTCGTCCGACAAAGATGGCCAGATGTGATGCTCGTGAGTGATGACTGTCTTGTCGGGTCGGAGAATAAGTTTCGTCTTATCAGGGTTTACATGCAGAGCACGTAGGATCAGAATAAGACGGGAAAAGGCAGTGTAAGACGAAATGCTCTTGAGCCATTCGTCGTACAGATTGAAGAGCACCATCTGGGGCTCAATGGCACGCAGGATCATGTCTCCGAGCTTCTCGACCTTCATTGCGGCCTGGAAAGGCAGTTGGAGTTCAGATGCGCGGATGGAAATGTTGGGGAAATCGAGCAAATGAACCTCGAGGGGATCAAGGAGACCCTTTCGGGTCACAATCAGCTGCTTCGGTTGCTCCTCCACAGGCAGCGAGCGGATCAATGCAGCCACTTCTTCAGCAGTCTTCCACTTGGCGAGCTGGCCGAGACGTTTCTGTCCAGCCCAGACGCTCGTGTGGATGATCTTAAGGAAAAGCTGACCCGTTCGCGGGTTGAAAATAAAGATGGCACCATTGATGGGCTTGGTCGTCAAATTACCCTCAAACGTCTTGTGAATCGTCACTCGGTACACGTTTGTGTCGTCAATAAAAAGTTGTGTCTGGTTACTGAAGAGCTCAGAGTAGTTCTGGGAGTTGAGGAACTCCTGGTTGCTCTCTGACGCGTAAAGCTGCAGACCCTTTCGTATACGCTCGCGCAGAACATACAACGCCGGGTTGGCTTTCATGATCTTGGCCATGGCCTGCTGAACAAGGACCTTCAGGCCGGGGAAGTACATGCCGTAGGCCGAGTACAGGTTGTAGGCCAGATCGATACCAACCATGAGACCAGTCGCGGAGGGGTAGATGCTGGCGCTGTCGGTCGTGTAGTCGAGATACTTGGCACGAGTGTATCGCTCAATGTCGTGAGAATCGTAGTCACCATATCGAAGCTGCACGTCAATCCAGAACTTATTGGTAGTCGTGGGCTCAATAACATCCTTGGTGTCGTAAAGGAGCGATGGTCGAGTGATATTCCACTTATGGTTGGAGAAGAGCAGAATATCAGCACATGAGCTGTTCATCTTGTACGATTTTCGAGGATGAATGGTCTCCTTCTGGACGGTCTCGATGCCGAGTGATTCCAATTCCTGGTCAAACACCTGGCACAAGTCCATGACGACAGATTCGTGAATCTTCTGCCACAAATGCGCTCGGAAGATCTGGATAAGGGAGATCTTAAGCGTGGGGATCTTGCCATGCAAGAAGATACCTGTCAAATCAAGCTGAACCTGGAATCCAACGTAGACATTGGCTCGATTGATGGTGGGAGACCACCAGAGTGTGAATCGACGATTGGGGATCTGGTTGAGACCGGACCGTTGCGCGTTCGTCAACTTCTTGAACTTCATCCTATATTTAGCAGTCAGTATCATAAACATAAACGAGATATTATCAAGCAGCTGCAGATAAAACGTACGAGTCCTGCGTCGGGTGGTTAGCATCATCAACTCAAATAAGTATGGGTAGATTTGTGTAATACCTCAAATCCTGAAGCTTTCTCCCAAAATAGGCCCTCCCAAGAGGGAAAACCGGTGGCTTTGAACAGGGTATGCTCAAGGATGGTTTCAACGCCACCCAGGGCCTGGATCACGTCGGTTCGGTAGGCGTTGAGGTTCCATAGTTTTCCGTCATGGCGCTGGCTGGTCCACCAGAAAGGGTTGTTCTTCATCAGCTGGTACATTTTAAACTCAGCACGGGCACGGAAGCCCTTGTCGAAGCTCAAGGTACTCCGGTCCTTCTGGAACAGGGTGTTGATTCGAGGCAACCCCCGGTCCCAACTATCTTCCAGATCCTCAAGGGTGAGACGACGGTTCTGTTGGTTAGCTTCAAGACGCTTCTGAGAATACTCAGTCCAGACTCGTTGAGAATCGATAAACTCGGCCTCCCAGGGGATGATGTAACGAAAGATGTTGGGGATCAAAGTCTCCTCATCATGGGTCATGCCAGCTCTGTAGTGAGTGACGCCAGTGTCGGTTTGCTTCGACCAGCGCTTGTCACTGGCAGGAATGAGGATGTGAGAGCCAGAAATCATACCAAGACCACCAAGCTCTTTGGGGGTGTAGAAAACGGCAGGGGGGAAACGAGAGGGCATCTTGGAGTTCAGTCCGATCTTGACTCGAGTCTGGATCTTGGTCTCGCACTTGACGATGGTATCAAGCAAGTCAACGGTGGAGACGGCAGCCTCTCGGTAGTATGTAAAGAGCGCAATCAAGGCCGTATTCCACTTGTTGGCAATCTTTGTGAAGGTGGTGGAGCCTGATGACATGAGAATCTGTCGGATGCGATTGTTAAACTTCTGGATATCCTCCTCGGTAACCTGCAAGAAGGCGTGTGCTGTCCTCTCCTTGCTCGTATTGTCGACAAGTGACCAGACGCTGTCCTTGACAGGGAATTCCTCGTTCTGGTTGCGGATCTTGGGCAGAATGCGGACTTCGAACCCGGACATAGAAAACAGTAGGTTGGGGTTGTCGCGACTGTATACGCTTACAAAGCTGTCATCCCAATCAATCGTTGTCACAGATCGAGGAAGGCGGTTCTTCAAGTCCCAGAAGACAGCTCGGCCAAGGTTTACATCGTGACGCATCAAACGCATACGCGAGTCCCTGGGCCAGCATTTCTTGCTCTTGTATCCAATGACGTTCTCAAAGTTAGGGTCGGGTTGCTCAGTGAGGAAACGTTGGATAAGATCACGGGACTCCTCGGCAGTGAATCGAAGGAAAATCCAGACCTTGTCAATATATCGGGTGTAGAGTCGGATTGGATGGCCAGATTCCGTTTCGCGATCACGGAACTGCAAAAAGTCGTTGGGACTCTGTGGTGGGCCAGCAATCTCGCTGGCTCGCTGCGGTCCGAGGAGGAGCAGATCCAACACAAGACCATAGTACTGGAACACAAAGGCCGAGAACTGGAGACCACGAATCATGCCGTAGCTGTTGACGTGGTTCATGTCCTTATAGGTAAGCTGAACGTTGTTCTTGGCCGTAATGTAATCCGCCAGATTGTGGTCCATGATCAACCTCAGCAAAGAGTTAAGAAGCGTAAGCTCCATCTTCTCATAGACCTTCGAGAGCTCTGTCTCGATCATGACATTACACTCGCCATTCTCGGTCTGCCAGACATTGCCCAGGTTATTGATTCCCTGTGCCCACTTGTAAACCAACAGCGGCGGAACCTCAGAATCCGAAGGTTTGATCCACGCCGGGAAGAGGTGGCGCTGGTCAGCTTGATACCACAGATACTGGTCCAGATAGGCGTCGCTGATCTTCTCGATAGGCTCAATGTCATAAACGGGGTTGATGGTGCTGTAGTTGTCGTTCATATCAATGTTTACTTCCTTGAAAGCTCGTTGAGTAAGCAAAAAACGCTTGATACGCTCCAATGTTGTCCCAGGACTATCATAGGCTTGCTCAATCAAGGCCAGCTCTTCTCGTTGACTTTGGTTAAGACGGCCCTTGACCGAGTATGCTTCTCTGAGACGCTCAAGAGCGAGAATCAAGATCTTGGTGTCGTGCTTGTAGGAAACACTGGGGAAGGGGATGGGTGAGAACTTGCGGGACTCTAGCCAGTGCACGGTAGTGGTGTAGATGGCGACAGCTTCCTCTGATGAGACATATGGTCCGTCCTTCATGTGGTTGTGCTGTCGCTCTTGTTCGGCCTTGAGCCAGAGTCGGGTCAAACGACCAACATTCTTCTTCGCCACGGTCTTATCAACCGTAGCTCCACGTCGAATACGCTCACGATTGTAGTGAGCGACCGAGATCCACCAGTCAGCCTTCGACTTGACATATCGCAAAATGATGTTCTCGATGGGCGCAGGCAAGCCAGGCACCTTCCAAGGAATGTTGCTCTTCCAGCATCTCCACGCCTCAGATAGATGTTGAAGAACGGTGTTAACCTTGTTCTGCTTGATGCCCTCGGGCATCATGTCCATGAGATCAGCCATCACGGAAGCGCGAAGCTCCAAATCAAAGTGGGACTCCACGCGCTGCTTGGTGACGGTCTTTGCAACTCCCTTGCTGTGTCGGCCCTCAAATTGACGAGACAGAAGGTTTCCCAGCCACCTTTCGAGTAGGGGAATGATACCTCGCATGAAGAAGAGCCAGACTCTCCAGGCAGGGGCCCAAAACCCGCAGCCAGGTCCCTTGCCAACAGGCCCAGAGTTGAACCGATAATAGATGAGATGCTTCAAATCCTTGCATGTTCGGATCTGGTGCATCAGCTTGTACTTATACCGGTACATACCAGTCAGCTGACCAACGTGGTTAAAGGCATAAAGGATACCATCAGCGAGCTGGAAGGCATCGATATTGCCGAGTCTGTATTGTACTTGGGCGTCAACAATCAACTTGGTCAATCTCAGGATTTCTCGCATCAAGTGAAATGCGTTTCCAAAACGAGACTTCTTTCGCTCCTTGGTTGTCAATGTCTTGACGGGCTTCAGGTTGAAGTTGTAGTCAAGGTGGAGGTACGTGAGGTTCTTGCGGTGGATCAGGAGGTTGAGCATGTTGAATCCTTGGCGGCAAACCTGTAGGCCAGCCTCAACCCAGTCGATGGTGGTCTGTTGGAAGAACTTAGTTTGCTTGAGAGATCTCAGTAAGTTCTGCTTATTCTGCGCCTTGGGCTTCTTCTTGTGGAGCTCGTTGAGAACAAAGTTCTTGAGCAGCTTCTGGTACGAAACTCGGACCTTGACTGGTGGTCGATCTGATGGAGGGTGCTCGAGATACCATTGCTTGACCAGGGGTACATCCTGTGCCCGTACCATACGTCCTGACCGTCGGTCAAAGGGGTATGGCGCCCACCACAGCTCGACCGCTGAAGATGTGTCTTCGTTCTCAAGCTCCTCGTCAGCAAGAAAGGGTTCGACGCCGGCGGGTAGCTCAAAAGCATCTTCCTCGGGCTCTTCGACATTCCCGGGCCCAAATAGCTCATCTTCGTGAGAAACCTCGACATTCTTTGGCGCGACGGTTCGTGACGAGATGGGATTGATCCGGCGATCAAAGTGGAAGGTCGGCAGATCAGGATCATCCGCTCGGTTAAAAACAACTTGTGGGTGAGAGTGCCATGACAGGTGCACACTCCTGGGCAGTGAGTTATAAAGGAACGGGTAGGCAACCCGGAACTCAGTTCGGATGGGGTTTCGGAAGATGATGCGGTCGATGGCGTTGAATTCGCCAAAATCCTCGTCGTTCGGATCGATGTCTTTGTAAAGAGGCTCGAATCGAGGTCCACCGGGCAGAGCGACATTCAGAGCCTTAGCTGTCAACAAACTTTTGAGGTCGAAAAGGTAGAAGTAGTTCTTGTCCACCACGTCCGATACGAGGGGTCGACTGAGACGGAAAAGTGTAGCCATTTGAGGCAGTGTGAGATTCCAGGACTTGTAACTCGGTCCCTTGACGTGGGGGGTGTCCAGCAGAGGTCTGTGGTCGTAGAACCATTCATAAACAGCAGCATCATCGTCCTCATCAAGCTCCATCTGAATAGGCTCTAAAGGTTCAACGTCCTCTAGGTTCTCAGCCCATGACAGGGGAGGTTCCTCGTCATCGAATGGAGGGAATCGCATGCGCTTGAATAGTCGTCGGTCGGCCTTTTCCTTTCGCATGAAAGTCCACATCATCGCCCACTGTGCGAAGAAGACTGGCTCGATGACTCGAGGAATCTCATTGACGAGGGTCAGACATCCATTGACATGGTATAGTACCTTAACCTCACGCGCCGACTCCCATGGCATAGGCATATTCTCGAGAAGCTTCAGTACCGCATGTGGCATGAACTTCAGAGCTCCCAGGTAGCTCCGCTTGTCGTTCGTGTACTTCTTTTGGGAGACATCGCCGATATCTTTCACGATCTTTCGCAGATGTTCAGGAGGCATATCGGCCTTTTGTGTCTGAACGAAGCCTCCCTTTCGCTTCTCGCCAAATCTGTTGCGCTGACTCCGAATCCATTCTTTCTTCTTTTGCGCGAACTTGGCGACCTGAGGATCAGTCGGGGGGCGATAGCCTGGCGGAGGAGGAGCTGGTGTTGACGGTGGAGGGG